>PVIC010040037.1:0-16842 GCA_004025085.1 Thryonomys swinderianus | reverse complement strand
TTTCCACACCCATTCCCTGACATGGATTCTTCTTCACATTTCTCCCTGGGTTTAGCTATCTATTGTGTTTCTTTCTACCTTAAGATATACTTTATCAATATTTTTAGGCCTGCCTAGTACATTATTTCTGTTCCCTCTGACAGGTATTTTTGTGTGTTGCTTATGTTATCAGAAATTGTTGTCATCCCTCTCTGAAGAATGAACTGCTTTCTTGGGATATTACCAGCCTTGGCTGGTAAGGTATAGGGCGCATGAAAGCCAGGGCTTTCACTGGTCTGTTCTAGGTATCTTGAGGGGATGGGATGCCCTTGAGTGCAGAGAACTTCTCTTGGCATAGATGGGCTCCAGCAGTTTGAGGCTCCCCTCCCCTCACACTTGAGAGACACGCACACAAAGAAGCGTGCGCCTTTGGAGGTCATCTGGAGTCTGGTTTGTTGCAAGGCTTAGTTCCCTGGCTGTGCTCTATCCAGCTCCTGTGGTGAAGAGTTGCAGCAGGCGCCCCGAGGAGAAAGTCGTGCTGCTCATCATTTTTACCGCACAGTTGTCTTAGTTTACCAGCCAGGATGATTCCATTGTTCTTCTGTAGCAGTTTATCCCCTCTGGCTTGTACAGGACTAAGATGACTATTTTCTATCAAACAAAGACACAAAGTCAGGTAATGATGAGACAAGTGGGAAGAGAACACATGGTCCCCTGAAAGTCCTTCCCAGCATGCGTGCTGCCTGACATTATCACACACGGCCATGCCCAGTAAAAATGCTGTGGTCTGAAAATCGGACTCTCACTTTGTTGGCCTTCACAGGAAGGATCAGCTCTGCAAGGTGTGTAGCACAGTGCAAAGTGAAAATAGAGAGGCATTTCATTACATCTTACTGAGAATTTCAGTGTAAGACGGGAGGGTATTAAATCAACACAGTTCTTTTAAATACCAGGCGCTGTGTGATGGCACAGGTCAGTGAACTGTAAACCAGTTCCATTTACTGCGTTAGGCGTGCTGGAGAGACCCGCTGGCCTTCAAGCTTAGATATTGTTCTTAGCCATTTTGTTTAATCACTGGTTTTTAAAAATCACACCACACACACACACACACACACACACACATACACGAGAAAGAACTATTACAATAGAGGGCTCATAATTGTATATTTCAATTCTGTGTCTTCTCATGCTCTAGTATACAATATATTCTGGATGTTGCCTATAATCTACTGGGCTACAGGTATATGGGGAAAAGAAGGTTCAAATCTTCTCTATGTCACTGTTGTTATGATTTTAATACACTTGACCTCTCCAAGCCTCACCTTCCTCAATGCAAAAGCATAAACTTGAGACTTCAAGTAGACATATCTGTGGAAGCACTCCTTTTTAAATAATGACCCTCACAATGCTGTTTATTTTGACATGCCTGGGTAAATTTTCAAATAGTTTTCATGTGTGGTTTTTTGGATAATCTTATTTCTTCTTGGAGAAGGAACCCAATTTTCTATGGCCTTGAATAGGAAGCAGCATACTGCACTCTGAGCTTTTGCTTGGGGTGTTGGTGTGTAGAGAGGAATGAGAATGTTCCCTGACATGAAATAAGGGGCCCAGTTGAGGATTCATTAGTGAAATCACATGAGGAATCTGATACACAGGGAAAGCAGTTATTTCTTTTGCTCACAGCAATGTTGAACAGCAGGGAGTCAGCCTTTATAGCTTGTTATTCAGTAAGTTCTTTCTAAATAAACTTCAAAATGTTTCTCTCATTTTTTTTCTGGAATACATTCAAAAGCAAAAATAGTAAAAATGCTTTCATAGACCCTAATAAACCTGTTACCTTATTCAGCATGTGTTGAAATAATTGAACTCAAGATTTTTTAAGCCAACTTCTGACAATGCATCGTTGTTTTAAATGATATTGAATAGAAGCGATGTTTTTCTTTTACACATGTAACAGATAAGGAAATTACAGACGTGGCTAATTATAAACAATCCTTCAGGTAAGAACCTTCAATACCCTTGGATTGCATCATAAATTAACTTGATATTCCAAGGCTTAAATTTAATCTTTAGAGCTTAGAATTAGTTGTAGAATGTATTAAAATAATATGCAAACAAATACCTGCTTACTGCGGTCTCTCCTTTGAGGAAACATGAGCCTTGCTTCTACACGTCAGAAATCATGCTCGTGAATTCTTCAGGAGGGAATCTGCTTCTATAGCTTCGACCCCGGGTTGTCAGGCCCACTGTGGGTGGCACCACGGCAGAGGATTTCGCTTTGTCCTCCTTGGTCCTGGCTACACACTGGAGTCACTGGGGAGTTTGGACAGCTCCATCTCATTCTTAGAGACTCCCTGTAGTTTTAGGGACATCGGGCTTGAAAAGAAAAACTCACTGTCATTCTTAAAGTTGACAGAGAAATCCAAAGTTTTTGCTCCTTCTGGAAAACTGCACTGCTGAGCTCAGCGGTCCACCCAGACAGGACGGCTCCTGCCGAGAGCTCACCAATACCTGATTCTTTTAGAAAAGGCCCGGGTGCCGCTCCGGATTGCGGCAGCCCCATCATTTCACTTCCCTACCTCTTCCCGTCCATGCATGTTACACGCCTGGCCGTCGCGGACACTTGAATCTGAGACTTGATGAGAAATGGAAAACATTCCAAGCAAGGCAGTAGCTTAAACTGCTCTGTGCTCTCGATGAGCCTGGAAACAGTGTGGATGGTGGTAACGGAAGGCGATGAGACCGAGGAGAGGAAACCGCTTTGGAAACCTGAGCAGCTAGAGCGGTAGTGACTCTGTGGGTGGGGTGTGCTCTCTTCTGAGATGAAGGCTGTTACTCTCAGTTTTCAAGGTTTAAGGGAGACCAGTAGCCTGGTTATTCTAGAAGAGGCTTTCAAACGTGTGGCAGCTGCTGAGGGTTGTTAGAAATACAGAATTTCAGATTTCCCTTTCAAACTTAGAGTGTCAAAACCTGTGTATTAACAGTTTCCCCAGGAAGATTTGTATTTACTCTGAAATTGAAGAGGCTCTTTGAAGTTTTCCCGATGGGCTTCATTTACGTTCACATTTTCCTTAGATTTTGTAAGTGATTGTATATTGTTTATAAACTCCCTCCTTAAAAAGAATCCTTAAAGTTCTGAGAGAGAAGAAAACTAAAATAGCATATAGAAACATCCTCTTCACTGTTTTTAAACAAAGGCATTCACATTCCTTGGAATTCGAGATTAAAACCATCTTCTGTGATTTATCATCTAATCTGATTTTCCAAGTCATTGAAAATATTTTCCAGTTTTTGCTGAGTGGTTATGTAAATTGGATTTGTGATCTTGGCCCTATGCTCCTTCTCATAATATTGCTTCATAAGACATTCTCATATTAGAAAAATCAGAAATATGGAAAACTAAATAAAGGAAAATTAAAACCACACACTGTGTGGTTGTATATGAGCCTGGGAAGGAAATGTAAAATTGAATATTCTTAATTGTGTGTTTATGTATGTGGTACGTGTGTATATACAAATTATATATAAGCAGTTGTTCCTCAGTGTACAGTGTGATTGTTTTTTTTTTCAGTTAACATTATGCCCGATGCAGTTTTCCATTTGCATGCAGACTTTAATTGCTTTGTGATGATGGTTCATCACCAAACCCTGCAGATAGCCACACATGATTGGAGGCACCAAGACACAGCATTAACGTATGACCCAGAGTAACAGATTCTCTACCTGGCAGCAGATGGCATGGCAGTCCTTGTGCAAAGGACCTGGCATAAAATTTCAGCATCTCTGCACTGTTCTGGTATAATCTTGAGCAAATTTCGGAGCATTTGAACCAGGGTTCTACGCCCTTTGTATTAAGAAGTAAGAATTCTACCTGAATTACACAGTTGTAATTGAGGATTAAGTGTATTCATGTGCAGCAGTATTTAACAAAATTCCTGGCACAGTGTAATGCTTTTCTAATGGTGATAAAGTTTACCACTAATGACATTGGATACATTCACACAGTTGCATAACCTGGCTTCCTAGTTCCAGATTGTTTTTATTGCCCCACATGCCACCCAGTAAGCAGTCAGTCTTCAGTCTGTCTATTATACATATCAGTACTTTATTCTTCTTGGAGGCTGAATAATGTTCCATTGTATACTGAATTCTGTTTATCCATCAATTAATAATGAGACTATTTCTTCTTCTGTCCAGTCTGAGTAGTACTACTATGAACATTCGCATACATGTTGTTATTTCAACACCAGTTTTCAATCTTCTGGGTAAATAACCTACTAATAGATTTGTCTAGTTATATTGTGTTTCCATTTTACTCATCAAAGACTTGTCATGCTGTTTTCCATAGCAGTGGGTTCTAAGTTCTAAGTTTTCCGTAGCAGGGTTCTAAGTTCTGCATCTCCTCAACATTTGCTATTTTTCCATTTTGTTTTACAGCCGTCTTTAGTGCATGTGTGTGACGTACCAGCTCACTGTGATCTTTACTTCCGTGTTCCTAATACCTAATGATGCTGAGCCTCTTTTCATGAGCTCATTGGCTATTTGTGTACCTTCTCTGGAGAAAAGATTTCTTAAGCCTTTTCCCCATGATATCCTTTAGTTAATAGACATTTTTTAATTGGATAAATTCAAAATTATTTTAAGCTTTCTTGCTTTCATTATCTGAAAAATAATGACCAAACCCAAGGTCATAAATATTTACCTCTGTGTTTCCTTTTAAGAATGTTGTGGTTTTTCTCCTTTTATTTAGATTTTTTTGCTCCATTTTGAGTTAGTTTTTGTGAATGGTGTGACATATAGGTCTACCTTCATTTTTCCATATGGGGATATCCAGTTGTCCCTGCACAATTTGCTGAAAATTATTTTTCCTTTAAACAACCTTGGCACCTTTATAAAAAATGAATTGATCGCAGATATATGGGTTTAATTTTGGATTCTCTTTTCTAATCCATTGATTTATATATTTATTTTTAATGCTTGTATGATTTAATGTAGTTTTACAGTAAGTTTTGAAATTTGAAACTGTGAGTTCTTATTTTTCAAGATTGTGTTGGCTATTCAGGTGCCCTTGTAATTCCACATGGATATTAGGATCAGCTTTTCTATTTCTTCACAAAAGGCCTTGAGATTCTCATAGGGATCATATTGTATCTATGGATGACTTGGAGAGTATTGCCATATTAACAGTATTAACTTCCCTTGTTCATAATCACAGGATATCTTTTCATTTATTTATATATTTTTAATAACTTTCAACATATGAATCTTGTACCTCCTTTGTTAAATTTATTTTTAAGTATTTTACTTTTTATTTTGCTACTGGAAATGAAATTGTTTTCTTAATTTTATTTTCATATTGTTTATTGCTCATCTATACAAACAAGATTCTCTGAGTGTTGCTGTTTTGCTCTGCAAATGTACTGATTTGTTAGCTCACTCTCAAGACTTAGACTTACTAGCTCTAGTGGCTTTTTTAGTATTACACTGCATTTTCTCTAGGTTTGATCATGCAATCTGCAGTTCTCCTGCTCTCTATTCCTCACTCCTCTGCTCATCTATCTACTGTAAAAGGTCACTGTTCCAGTGTATGATAGAGCCAAGTTTCTTAGACTATACTCGTGAATCACGAGAACATTTAAAAATTCACACATGATGATACATCGGATTTTGGTGAGGCCCTACCTTCCTAACAAACTCTTATGAAATTGTGCTGCTGATCTCTGGACCACTTTGAGTGGCAAAGCTGTGAAGGAAAGAACCACAGGATGGAATCAGGTCTAAATGGTAGAGTCAAAATTAGTGGTCATTCTTAGAACATGAAAGATAAAAGTTGAAATAAATCTTTGAGTCTCTTAAGATGCTGCTATAATTGTCTAAGCATACTACTTAATTTCTTTATGTTGTTTGTGTGTGATGTAGGCCTCTTACTCAGTAATTGAAGATCAAAAGATATGTATTTAAATATTATGATTGTTTCTTTTTAAAAATAGGACTGTCTGCTCAGATGTAACACTATATGAAATAATTAGTACAAAAGGAACTACTTGTAGGCCTCTTGAGTGACTCACGAGCTGTGAAGTGATATCCAGAGTTCGCTTAACCATAGTTTTTAGGTTCTTCAAATATTTTCTAAGAATTTCACAAGCATTGTTGAGTGGTTTCCTTCTCCTTATTGTGCCTATTAGCCAGGGTAAGAAGCTCATTATTCTATTATTTCATTATATCCCCAAATTCCTTCACTGAACATGTGTGAAAATATCGTAGAATCACCATAAAATATATTGCTTCTATAAATCAGCTCACATCTTATCTGATGATGACAAAGAAAAATCTATAAAATGCAACAGACTGTTTCTTCTATAATGTTGCTTCTGATTTAAAAAATAAAGTGAGTTATGAATCTAAAAATGTCTAAAGGCAGAAATTAACTGACTTCTCCAACCGTAGGACACCTGCATTAGTGCATTTCAATTCCTCTATCTTCATTTTAGTGAATAATGTGTTTTACTTCTCTGATTTTTAAAAGAACTTCCCAATTAAAAGCAGGTGTCATTTTTCATGGAACATAAATTAGAAAAAATTTTATTACTAACAGGCAAACTGTATACATAGCAGTGAATTTGACAGGGAACACTGGGAAAATCCACAAAATGATAGCATTTTCATTGAGCGACCCTATTCTTGCATTTAGGTTAATTTAAAGCTTAGTGAACCATATGACTTCACTTTTAAGGAAAATTTGGATTTAAAAAGTTCAGAAATATTTATATTTATTTAGAAAAGGGCCCAGTTATAAAAGCAAATAGAGAATATTTGTACTCTCTAATCACTAGGTTTAAAAATACCTATTGCCATTTTGCATATGGAATATTTACCAGCTTGTTATGTTTAAATGCCTAGGCAAAGTTTTCTTTTAGTGTTGATTTTTACAAAATTTTCTTCCTTCTCCTCTTCCTTCTTATGCTCCTTATCTGCCCTTAAGTGAAAATTCCTACAAAATATGGCATTTACTAGTTACTTTTATTATAGTGGGTAGTGATATTGCTCTCACAATAATAACAATACATACTGAGTCTACTTTAAATGGAGACCAGGGAAGCCACTTTCTTATGGCTTAACATGGCCATGGTTTGAATCTCTACAGCCTTCTAATTCTATTTAAGCATCAATTTCATGACTTATTTAGTGCCCTGGCCTTAGACTTCTTGACTTTCTTTATACCAAAGGCCTTTATTATTTTTTTGTGGTACTGGGTATCGAACTCAGGCCCTTGTGCATCCAAGGTTGGTGCAGTACCACTTGAGCTAAATCCCCAGCCCTCCAAAGGCCTTTATTTCAGCGCCCTTCAGCTCTCTCTCCTCCTTTGAGCTCCACACTTTCTATCATGATCTCATCTAAAACCAGTCTCCTCTTAATTTCTTTCCTTTGTCTCTTTTCCTGGCTCAGTTCCTTGTGCTACTCAACTTGGACTGTAGGGAAAAGGGATTGTAGACAGGCACAATAATAAAATGGGGTGTCATTAGCTTTATTAAAGACATTAATAGGAAAACTTACTAAAGGCAGTTTTTGCTTCTGTGGTTAGACTTGAGTAATTAGAAAGACAAAAATTAAAGAAAAAGAAAGACATCAGGCCTGGAAAGGCATCAGGTAATACAATTAAAGTAAGAATTTATCAAGAAAAGTTGAGAGACAAAATACTGGATGTACTAAAAACCTGAGAAGACTGGGCCAAGCAAGCATCCCCCACCTGATAAAAATGCAGGGAGCGACCACTTAAAACTCTTACTTGGTACATAAAAACACACACACACACACACACACACACATTTTCACCTTAGGGTCAATATATTATTGCACCAAATATATTCTTTAATTTCTAATTCTAAACTGCCTTTCATTGCAACTCCCCTCTCTTCACACCTTTCCATCACAGAAGAGCAGGAAGGAATCAAAGGACCAAAAAGACTGTGGGTAGCGAAGGTGGAAACAGCCAGAGAGCTGAACAGATCAGATTGTTACAAGTTCCAGGCGGTCACGTGGGGGAGGGGCTCAGTAAAGGAAGCCGAGGACAAAGACCTTTCTTGTGTCCTCTATTCTTTGGAGTAGTTGCCTATTTTTTCCTTTTACTACACTTTTCCAAATAAATCATCTTTTATTTTAAACTCTGCCTCTGCAATTGCTTACTGGTGGTGAGATTTTACAGTCCCAGTTAGTTTCCAGCCGGGCTGCAGTGGGCACATCCCCACCCTGACACACTCGAATACAAAAGTTGTCACAAATAGAATCACATCTCGGCTTCTTATTCTGAAAAATCATGAAGCCATTAGCACTGGAGTCTGATCAACCTTAATTAAAATAACATCTATTATCAGTTACTTTATAAATTTCTTAATCTCCTCTCCTGTTAATTCTCCATAGCAGTGGACTCTAAACCATTTATGGCATTTTAAAATTCTCAACCATTTGGATCCAGGCTTTCCCTAATCTCAAAGTTGCTTAATCTACGAAATGAAATCTCTTGCTTTTTTTCCTGTCTTCTCTTTTCCTCCCTTTTCCTTTTACTTCATTTTGCCCTCATTTCCGGTTAAAAACTTCATCCACTGGTCCAGACCCTGTCTCTCTCATTTTCACTTTGGTTCGCTCTTTGTTCTTAGCACCTCTTTGCCCCTTCACACTCCACTCCACCTCCATCCTCTTCTGCCTGCATGACTCTCCCCTGTTTGCTTAGGCCTCAGCTCAAACATCTCTTCCTGTAGGAAAATTTGATTAATTCCTCCTACTAGATTAGCTTCATTTCTCTCATGACTCAGAATCATCCTCTGTACCCTCGCTAAGGGCTCTGGCTTGAGCTGTCTCTTCTGCTTCCATCACCCATTGTCTGTTCTTCAGATCTTCCTGTGAGCTCACCGGCTGGAATTCCTGCCCATGTTCAATATCTTACAAGAGGGCTTCAGATTCTCCCAATCAGAAAAGGGTGCACTTTCCACTAACTACTTGTTTGGTTTTCCATTGGAGCTCACAGTGCTCCCTTGTGTGTTAGGTAATAAGGATTTTTAGATTTTTCCACACTCAGAGCAGAAGAGTTAAACGAGACCAGCCCATTCCATTTGGTGCGGCTTCACTGATTATTCCGTGTAGAATGAGAATCCTCTGCGTGTCTTTAGATAACCTGACTGTCATATCCTGAAAAGGGGAGACAAATTGAAGAAATTTTAGTCTTGAATGGATTTCATTAGAAGACAAATGTTTCTTTCCATAGCACTAAGGTTTTCTCCTCTAATGTAGCATGTCACTGCAACGTATAAAGTTATAATTTTTAAAAAATTGAATGTTAAAAATAGCTGTATAGTTTTAAAAACGTTTGGGAAAGACTTCTATTTTCTACCAGCTTTTATAGTTTGTTTTTTAAATCAATGGCTCCTTTGCTGAAATAATGAAGCAAAGAAAGCATTAAGTAGAAAGAAGTACCCGGGTTTCTTCCTTCTGAATCAAGACTAATGAAATCCAGCATTGCACTGGGGCTGTTTTAAATTTGTCCTGGCTTTGTATAGAAATCTTTCAAGGAGTGGACAGACAAGAATTTGTTTCTTTGTTATTCTGTCTTCCAGCCAACTCAATGCTTACTGATTTATAAAGCTGAAGGTGCATTTTAGATTGAGAGATCATCAGAGCAATAGTGTCATTTTGTTCCTAGCAAGTTGCCCCGGCTCTGGGGACCCCAACAGAGCAGGCTCAGCCATCCATCACATTAAGACCAGTCAAGGAGAACGGCAGTGGGGAAGGGCAGGAAAGGAGCTTTGACCAGCATGGACACGCCGACATGCACAGATGAAGAGGTCAAAGTCTGTATTCAGGGAGACGACAGAAACTTTATAGGAGAATGAAACAGACCAGGTTTGGGCTTCACGTAGCATATCTGGTGCACAGGTGATCCCAGTCAGGCTGTGGGCTGGTTGATCACTATCTCAGGACTGTTCCATGACGTCTTAGGAAGCCAGCACTGCTTAAGGAGGCAGCTCACTTCCCGTTATGAGATGACCACTCCTGGGGGAGGGGCGTAGGATTCAGTTCCCATCACAAGGTAACTGCTTTTGCTCAGGGATGAGCTCTGCCTGGGGCGACCCATGGGGTGGCTTTTCCTGGAATCAGAAGCGGCTGCAGGTCTAGGACAATGATTCTGTACTTCTAGGTATCACTCCTGTGGGCCTGTTGTAAAAGCTGGCAATTAGATGCGCATGCATACTCTGACAATTACTTTTTTCTTATCTTGATGTCCTCAGTGTGGGAAGATGAAGAGAGAGGCTGAGTAGATTTGGGTCTCATAAACCTTGTAAAAATCCCTAAATGGTGAAGTGGTGAGTGAGTAGGTGCAGAACTGAGCAGGAATTTGACCCAAAGTTTTAAAACATTAAAGGAGACATACAGTGAAGGCAGAGTCCAGGGTTTATCACCTTGTTTTAGTTTCCTCTCGGGCATCTGCAGGCCCCAACTTCTAGGTAATGGGTACATTTTCACAGGGTGAAATGTGTTGAGAGCTTTAAGGGTGAAGCTATCATCGTTCTGTGATCCATCCTCCTTTAATAATATGGTTACACATAAACTATTCTGAGTCAGTTGTTACTATTGAACAAGCGTCTTAGGACATTCTGGATCAATGATTTCAAAATTTGACTGATTATGCATATTACTACTTGTCTCTGACTTCAGATAAAATGCTTCTGGTTTTTAAAAATACATAATTGCCATCCTACCCATAAAAATTATGACTCAGTGGATATGGGTTAGTCAGGAAATACATTTTTACAACTTCCTAGGAGATATTAACAGTCAGCCCAATAAGACCACTATTCTAATCTGTATCTGACATTTGTTGTAGGGAAAACCTAAACATTCATTCTCCTATTTATTCTATTTTGCATAGGCAACTCTCCATAATAAGGGCATATCACAACCTAATAATTTGCCCCATAGTTGTATATGTGTATATCAAAAGATATTGCTGATGAAGTCTAGAAAGTGCAAATAAAGTCCTTTGAAGACATTAATATAACCACATAGGACCACCTAATTATCCCATGGCCAAATCCATAGGCAAACTCTTCAATGAAAATATTTTGGCTACTTGGGCTTTTATTAATTTGGATTAAAAATAGACCAATCTGGCTTGGTTCCTGCTTAGTCAACTAAATAAGAAGATGTGAATAAGAGGAACAAGAAATCTAAAGAATACAGCAAAGACAGGGCACTAGAAAAGACTCCAATGTCTCTTGGAAAACACAAATCCTGGGGAGATGCCTCCAGCATCCCACATGATTAAATTCCCATCTAAAAACTCTGTTGAATTAGAGAAAAAAATAAATACATTTCTGCTCTAATTGCTCATTTGAAGATTCGCCGGCGGGCCTGTTTCGAGGTTAAGCCTGTATTTGTCACATACCCGTTTGTCTCAATGTGACGGGCTCAGTAAGCAACCGGGCTCTGTACTGCCGAGCTGTGGGCTCCACTCAGTGGCCAAACACTGTAGAGAAACAGGGAACCCAGAAAACTCTAAGCCATGGCTTGCCGTTAATGTTGGGTATTTCTTTCTGCAAGAGGAAAATAAAGAGCAGCAACTGATAAATTAGTTGGTGATATCTGTCATTTCTAGTATGGACCGTCCGCGGCTTTGCGGGTGAGGTCATTTCAAGGGCAACACGCCCGTCGCAGCAGATTCAGGAGGGCCCCAAGGCAAAGATTGGAAACACAGCCAGTCGGTCCCTGGATTAACAGACGAGTCCTCAGCAAAGCACACGAGGGTGCAAGTGAGGGTGACAGTCGCTGCACAGCAGGGAGAGCAGAGCCCACAAAGCGAGTGCTCGGCCTTAAGCTACTTACCAAGGCCGAAGTCACCGGTTTTCTTCCAGCCGGGATCTCTGCTCTTCCCCACAGCTTTTCACACTCGGAGCTGTGACTCTCTACCGGACACCGCAACAGCACACTCGTTTCATTTCCGGCTGAGACCCCAAAGCACAGTCCTTCCTGTCTGCGGGCCGCGCTTGGCTGGAATAACGCGCAGCACCGAAGGCGGAGTCCGAGCGGCTGTGGGCGCTGAACTCCGCCCTTGGCCGAGAGGGGGCGCCGGCGGCCTCCGGAAAGACCCGGCTTTTGTGTTAGGTCCGCGCAGAGGAGCCGGCAGTGGAGCCCGGGACAGGGACCCGGAGCCCCAGCTTGGAATCCAACTTGATATAATTAGAGTTTCAGCTTTTCGTGGGCTCCGTGCCATTCTTCAAAAACATAAACATTTTTTTCCTAAAGTATCTACTCAAAGCGGACTTCTACATATTCTCTGATTAAAAGTTGCCAGGTTTATTTTGTTTGTACCATCTGCTAAAGAGTTATGTAAAATTCTACGATTTGGGAGGCAGTAAGTTCATTTTCCTGGTGCTAAACCAAATGGGGCTGTAGATTTAGGGGCTGAACGAGAAATGGGCTGTCTACTGAGGCAGCCTGGGAACGAGCCACGCTTTGGAATCATATATGCCCTCAACATAGAAATGCCTGCTCCGAATCTGGCCAGTAATCTCCACCATGGACTATTTCTCACTCACTCAGTTATAAATGTTGATTCTTGTCCATCTTCCCTCACTTAAAAATTGTACTCTGTCATGCCTGTCATCCCAGCACTCGGGAGGCAGAGGCAGGAGGACTGCTGAGTTCCAGGCTTGCCTGGGCTACATAGTGAGCTCAGGGCCAGCCTGAACTACAAAGTGAGACCCTGTGTCAAAAAGAAAAAATACTCTGAAGTCAAACTTCTAACAAAAATTTATCACCTGATGTTAGAACGTTAAATTCCTTCATCTTTAGGGGGTAGAATTTTTGTGTGAATAAAAGCTTACTACACACACCGTGGTTTTCGTTCTTCCAAACTGTACTAGCTAGCTAACATTTTTACTTTTTGAACCTGACTGGGTAATTTTTATGCTAATCTATAACTTCATTTGAAGAGCTAAACTAGGACTCAGAAAACAAAAAGGGAAACAAATCTTTTTGCCTTCTTGTCTGTCAGCACTAATCCTCTTAAAAGTACCCTTTCAATCAAGGGGTCCAAGAGAAGCTCAATTTCTTTAGCAAATGGAATCCTGACAGGCACAGCTTCCAGGAGTCTCAACTGTGAGAGGTAAATGAGAGTAATGGAGTCACCTGTAGAGGAGCCCTGAGCCGGCAAACGCACGGGGACGCGTGTCTTTACTGGGTCACAGATACGCACATATCACCGTCAAGTTGGAAAGCCAAGGAAGAGGCGGGCTTTGGCTTTTCACAGATGGGGGTAAGCACTGGAAATATTTTACTGCAAAGCCACTGAAACCCCGTTGGAGCTTTAACACTTAGGCAGCAGGAATGGCTCAGGGCAAACCGACTCAGATTTTCTCTGTTGGGTTCCTCTAGCCTTGATAAAGTCGACAACTCTTATTTTTTAAGTAGTATAATGGATTCATATGACTTTGGAAAGTTTTATCTTAAAAATAAAAGAGCACATGTCACTTCTGAAAAATGGCCAGCGAAATACATCATGGAAATGCATCAGAAACTGCCTACTGATTATTCAAAGACAAACAGGACCAGTTTTCTGAAAGGATAGAATAAAAATATTGAATGGGGCCCGTTTCATGTAGCATCCAAAGAGTTTATGTGAAAATATAATTAAGAAGACTGTGGGTAGAGCATGTAAAAGATTAGAGGCACCAAATTGACCTTTACAGTTTTTTTTTTGAAGGTGATAGCCTAGTTTTTATAGCATGATACAAAGTGCAAGGGACGATTAGGTGTTCAAAGACTCAGCTCTGTACCAAAATCTCTCTAATATTGTTTACAAAATCTATATTAGAGGAAGACTTATGAGCACTATAAGGAAGCAGCTATTTCTCTTCTTATTTAGAGAGAAGAGCTTTAGTTTTGTCCAGTTGCTAAGCAAAATTAAGCCTGAGTTGGGGTTGTAAATTTTCATTTATATCCCTAATAGTATTGTGCTTATTTTGAAATAGTGAGGCTTCTGGTTTCAAGTCTGAAAATTCTGAGTCATGTAAGACTTTATCATCTCCAAGGCCTTACCAGGACCATATAGAAGGAAGTTTTCCCTAAGCAATTCTAAACTAAATTGGTAAATCTTTCTGTGATGATAAAAGCAGTATGTCATCTTCTGTTAAGGTTTAGATAAAAAAAATGACCCCCCCCCCAGGCTGTCATGTGCTCAGAGATGGGGCTTTGGAAAGTGTCTGGATCATGAAGTCCTGTATAGGTGAATGTGCTGTTGGGAGTTGGGGACTAGTTGAAACAGGTGGGGAGGGGTGGTTGAGATGGGGAAGGGTGTACAGCCCTTCCGGTCCCCTCCTTTCCCCTTTCCTTCCTGACCACTATGGCATGAGCAGCTGTCCTCTGCCTCGGCCTGCTCACCATGCCACTGTTATCTTGGGTCCAGCCAACCAGGCTCTGTAATGGTGAGCTGAAATAAAACTCTAAGTTGTAGGTGTCAGATATTTTGTCCTAGGGACGAGAAAGTAGCAGATACCCTCCAGGAAGAGCTGAGTTTAAAATGTTGGTTGAGAGAATAGGCCTTAGGGGTCAAATTACCCATGTTTGAAATTTGGCTCTTTTGCTGACACCTCTTTTGCTGAGCCCTAGTTACTTCACTGTTAAAATGTGGATAATAATTGTTCCTACTTTATGGGGTCATGGTAAATATTAAATTAGATAACACATGTAAAACGTTTAGCTCAGTGCTAACATAGAAATGTCAACCTTACCATCTTGCAGACAGTAAAGTCTGTTTTAGGTAAAGGTAACAAGTCTAAAGCTGAACGCTGTCAAGCTGAACATATGACAGGGTAAACCATTTCCCCATGACCTATTTCCTTCTGTGTTTCTCTTCACCATATCATTTGAGGCATTTCCCTAGGTTCTTCATATGTGCTAAGTAGTTTTCTTCCAATGAACACAGAAGGTTCTGGTCAGTGCTAATTTTCTTTACTTACAGAGTTGTCTGCTTTATTCTGGATCACTAAATGCTAAGCATTTCTTCACCCGAGTCATCAAAGTTTAATTTTCCACAGACCTTAACAGCTAGAACGAAGAATGGTACAAAGAGTGAAAATGGATTAAGTAGCAAAAGGGATAAAGAGAGAGAGAAAAAAGAACAGAAGCACAAAAATTTAAATTGATTGAACCAGTAGATGATTCAGGGATGATCTCTAAAAAGATCACTGACCCTGAGATGAGTAGTTTCCTGGTTGAGAAAGTCAAAAGTATTTCAGATCACATCGCCCTCCGAAGAGTCCCAGAGGCCATCAGCATATTAGAGATTCTGAGAAGTCCTGCAGTAAAGCCTGTTTTACTTTGTTTATCTCATCACACTGATCAACTCATTGTACTGACCAATAACACTCTGGGAAACATTTCCCATTAACTCAGAACTGGGGAAAAGAAATACCCAGAAAAAACAAATGTTAGGGTATTCATGAACCAGGTTAAAAGTGATGGAAGAAAACGAGACCAGTATTTATGAGTGCCTATTGTGTGTGTGTGTGTGTGTGTGTGTGAAGGAATTTGTGTTAACTGCTTTTAAAATGTTTGCTTATTCTCTTTATGTTAAAGTAATAGTTTTTAAATGAGAGGGATACAGTGCTTTACAAAAGAATTTCATGGCATATGTTACTTTTCCTTGAGTGGGGACACAAAACTCTTTAAAACATGAAGAGCTTTGAGGAGTCATTCAGCCTATATCCCTGCCTTAGAGTTTTGCTTTTGCACTACAGAGAAATTTGGAGTTATAGACCCTCCATCCCAATTCCTTGAAAGGTAGCATGCTACACAGACCTGTGAACTGGTCCTGGGATGACACTTACTGGGTATACAACCTGGGTAATGAACTCTTCTCATCTGATGTATATATCAAGAAAAAAGGAGGGAGAAAGAAAGAGGGAAGGAGAAAGTCAACCCTTGAATGTGCTTTCCTTATCTTTAGCACCACGATCAAAATAGTTCCTCTTGCACAAGTGTTAAAGAAGGTTCTAGAACACACAGAATAGCATGGACAATATCTGCCTTTGCCTGTGAACTGTTCTTTTTAACACTATCGTATTATGAGTATGTGTTTATATTTAACATATTTCATAATATAGGTATATATGAAGGTTTTATGAAATAGCAGTTCATGTACTATTAAAGGAAAGAGCTACATTTTATTCCCCATCACATCTATCAGCCCTAGTATTGTGCCACTCCATGCTACTTAGTATGGCTTGTGAAATGAATGGAAACAGTAATGGTAAATTGCTCAGAAATTATACTCATTTTGTACCACCTAATATGACAAAGGTAACTTAATAACAGGGCATTTTGTACTCGGGGAACAAGCTGGGATGGAGTCAGACTGCGAGTTTACAAGTCCAGTACTAAGTTTGTGCTTTCACAAGTACCCAATACTAAGTGCCCGGTCTCAGCTGCAGTGGGCATCAGCACTTTACTCACCTGTCTGCCTACTGAGAGGGAATCATGATTTTATGAAACTACATCTGGACTCAGTCCACTTGCAAGAATCTTAAATTTCCCTTAAAACGTTAAATTGAATGTGTGTGTTTGGCTTTTTCCAGCCTTATTTTCTAACTTCTCTTCACAGTTATTTTTTTACTCATGTATAATATTATATAAAAAGCTATCTCTTTTATTTTCCTGAAATGTTTACATATCATTAAGGGTAAAACACTGAGAAGAGACTAGGACCAGGAAACAGGAAATACTACACACTAACCGGTATCAGTTTGGTGATGAATAAAACGTATTGTTTTCAGGTCACTATGCGGGCAGATACAGAAATGATGGGTAGAGATA
>PVIC010040036.1:0-16802 GCA_004025085.1 Thryonomys swinderianus | reverse complement strand
TCTATTCCACTGGTCCTCGGGTCTGTTACTTTGCCAGTACCATGCAGTTTTTATCACAGCGGCTTTATAGTAGAGTTTTAAATTGGGAATTGTAATACCCCTGCCATGTCGTGGTTGCTTAGAATTGCTTTTGCTATTCTAGGTTTCTTGTGGTTCCAGATGAATTTTTGTATTATTTTCTCTAGCTCTGTGAAGTATAGCATTGGAATTTCACTGAATCTGTATAGTAGTTGTGGGAGTATAGCCATTTTGACGATGTTGGTTCTCCCGACCCAGGAACAAGGGATATCTTTCCAATTTCTGGTTTTCTTTTCTATCTCAGTTTTCAGAGTCCTATAGTTTTCAGAGTAGAGGTCTTTCACTTCCTTTGTTAGGTTGATTCCTAGATATTTCATTTTTCTGGGTGCTACTGTGAAAGGGATTGACTCCCCAATTTCTCTTCCAGTGAGTCTGTTGTGTAGACAAAGGCTCTTGATTTTTGAGCATTGACCCAGTATCCAGCAACACTACCAAATTTGGTAATTAAGCCTAGCAGTCTTTTGGTTGAGTTTTTAGGATCCTCTAGATAGAGTATCATATCATCAGCAAATAATGACAGTTTAACTTCTTCCTTTCCTATCTTTATTCTTTTTATACCTTTGTCCTGCCTGATTGCTATGGCTAATGTTTCCAGTACTATATTGAACAAGAATGGTGACAGTGGGCATCCTTGTCTCCTTCCTGACCTTAGTGTAAAAGGTTTCGGTTTTTGCCCATTGAGTGTGATACTGGCTGTTGGTTTCTCATAAATAGCTTGTATTAAATTGAGATAAAGTCCATCGATTCCAATTCTCTGTAGGGTTTTGATCATAAATGGGTGTTGGATTTGGTCAAATGCTTTTTCTGCGTCTATTGAGATAATCATATGTTTTTTTGTCCTTGAGTCTGTTACTATAGTGTATTACATTGATTGATTTATGTTGAACCAGCCTTGCATACCTGGGATAAATCTGACTTGATCAGGGTGTATAATTTTCTTGATAACTCTCGGTATTCTGTTTGCCAGTGTTTTATTGAGGATTTTTGCACCAATGTTCATTAGAGAGATTGGCCTGTAGTTTTCTTTTTTGGTGAGATCTTTCCCTGCCTTTGGAATCAAGGTGATGGTTGCTTCAAGGAATGATTTGGGGAGTACTGCTTCCCTTTCAATTTCATTAAAGAGATTGAGAAGTACTGGTATCAACTGTTATTTAAAAGTTTTGTAGAACTCAGCAGTGAAGCTGTCAGGACCAGGGCTTTTCTTTGTTGGTAGGTTTTTTATTACATTTTCAATTTCCCAGATTGATATCGGGTTGTTTAACATTTTTATATCCTCTTCATTCAGCTTTGGAAGTTTATATGTGCTTAGGAATCTATCCATTTCTTCCAGATTTTCCATCTTCTTGGAGTATAGATTTTCAAAATATGTGTTTATGATTCTTTGTACTTCCTCTGGGTCTGTGCTGATTTCCCCATTTTCATTCCTTATAGCACAGATTTGAGCCTTTTCCTTCCTTTGTTTGATAAGGTTGGCTAAGGGTCTGTCGATCTTATTTATCCTTTCTATCCTTCCTTATTTACCAATTCTTTGATTCATTGATTCTTTGTATTGTTCTCTTTGTCTCCATTGCATTACTTTCTGTTCTGATCCTTATAATTTTCTCTCTAGTATGTGCTTTGGGTTTGTTTTGCTCTTCTTTTTCTAATTGTCTGAGGTTCATTATTAGATTCTTTATTTCAGTTTGCTGTATTTTCCGAGTGTAGGCATTCACTGCTATGAATTTCCCTCTCAGAATTGCTTTCATTGTGTCCCATAAATTCCTGTATGTTGTGCTGGGTTGAGTTGTAGAAACTGTTTAATTTCTTCTTTAATTTCTTTTGTGGCCCATTGGTTGGTTAACAAAGTGTTGTTCAATTTCCATGTGTTTGTGAGGATCTTGGAATTTCTTCTGCTATTCAGCTCCAGTTTCAAGGCACTATGGTCTGATAGTGTGCAGGGGATAACTTTGATTCTTTTGCATTTACTTAAGCTTGTTCTATGGACTAGAATGTGATCTATTTTGGAGAATGATCCATGAGCAGCTGAGAAGAAGGTATATTCTCACTTTGGAGGGTGAAAAATTCTGTAGGCATCTAAGAAGTTCATTTGCTCAAAAGTTTGATTTAGCTCAAGTATTCCCTTATTGATTCTTTGTCCAGTTGATCTGTCAGTTTGTGACAATGGAATATTAAAATCCCCTACTACTATTGTATTCATGTGTAACTGGCTTTTCATGTCCAGTAATGTTTGTTTTATATAGTTGGGTGCATTAGAGTTTGGTGCATAAATATTTATGATTGTTATTTCTTTCTCTTGGTTAGTTCCCTGTATGAGAACATAGTGACCTTCTTTATCTCTTTTAATCAGTTTGGGTTTGGAATCTACTTTATCTGCAAACAAGATAGCCACTCCTGCTTTTTTGCAGTTTCCTGTGGCATGGAGGTTTGTTTTCCAACCTTTTATTTTCAGTCTATGGGCTTCCTTCTGAATTAAGTGTGTTTCCTTTATGCAGCAGATTATAGGATCTTGCTTCTTGATCCAATCTGCTAGTCTGTGTCTTTCACTTGGCCCATTGAGGCCATTGACATTAATGGTTATGACTGATATGGACATATTCAGAGCTGCCATGTTTCCCTGTTTTTGGTTCTTTTCTTCTCTGCTTTTCCCCTTTTCTATTTAGTTTCTTGTTTGCCCCAATGAATTCACTCTCTTCGGTCTCGTGGGTATGGAATTTTCTGTGTTTTTTTCCAAGATGTTCTTTAGGATGTTTTGGAGTGCAGGTTTTGTATTTGTGAAGTTTTTCAGGTGTTCTTTATCATGGAAGTATCTTATTTCCCCGTCTATTCTGAAAGATAGTTTTGCAGGATACAACAGTCTAGGTTGGAGGTTGTTTTTCCTGCAATGCTTGAAATACTTCCCTCCATGTTCTCCTTGCACTGAGTGTTTGTGTTAAAGAGTCTGCTGCGATCCTAATGGGTGATTTTCTTCCTTTCTCTCACTGCTTTCAGTATTTCATTCTTTTGTTGTACATCTGGAACCTTGATAATTATATGTCTAGGTGTAGATATTTTTATGTCACAGCGTTTTGGAGTCCGATAGGCCTCATTTATCTGTATGTCTACATCTTTTTCTGTGAAGTTTTCTGTTGTTATTTCTGACAATAGCTGTTTTATGTCTTTTACCCTGTCTCCTGCTTCCTCAGTGACTCCAATCAGTCTTATATTATTTTTCTTTGAGTCATCTAGAAGCTGTTGAAATAATTTTCCATGGGTCCCTTTTCTTTTCCATAGATTATACCTTTCCAGCACGTTGGCTGCTATGCTGTCCTCTAGGTCTGAGATTTGGTTCTCTGCTTCATTCATCCTACTGAGCAAGCTTTCGTTCTCCATCATTCCCTGGAGCTCTGCTTGAAGCTGTTTAAAAGGTTCCATTGCTTCTGCTATCTTGGATTCTATCATCTTGCTGATCTCTTCTTTAATGATGTCTTTCACTGTGGACAGTATCCCTGTTTTGATCTCAGAGATGAGTTCTGATTTCCATTTTACTAGATCCACTTTCGTTACCATCTCCAAGAGTCCTGGTGTTTGAGTTTCAGTTTGTCCTATTTCCGTTTTCTCTGAATTTCCCTGTGGTGGTGATCTCTGTGTCTGTTTTTTTGTGTATTTTCTCATTTCTACTCTTTCATTGTTATTAATGCTCTTCTTTGCCTGATGACAGGGCAATGTTTGTTGCAGGTCTCTTTCTATTATCTGGGGCCTTTTGGATGTGGCACTTTCCTGGGGGTCCTCCTTGAATCTGTAATGACCCTTGAGAGTTCTCAGTTCTATCACATCATGGGAGGTATTTGAGCAGAACAATCACATAATGCTTGTGTGATACAATAAATGCCAATATCAGTATTAAACACAGTAAATAAGATAAAAATTTTTGTTAAATTCTATTCTGAAGACTTTGAGCTTATGAGTTACCTCTATGTCCATATACTAGAATTTAGAATTAATCAGAAATATGTATAGAACATATAGATCGTAAATGTACCCTCCGAAATCTTTGGGGATAAGAGGTCACTGAGGAATCAGGGAGGTAGGGAGACAGGAGGAGAATGAAATAGGATTAGCAGATTTATGAAGATCACCTGTACCCTAGAACCTCATATATGCCAGCAAATAATAGAGGATAAAAGGGAATATGTACAACAGTACCAACTGTATGCTGTAAGACCATTGGAGACTTTGCACAGCTTCTTATAATAGTACAGAAGAAGCAATAGGGCAGCCTAAGAATCTTTTACTTCTGGGTATTGCTTCTGACAGGAAGATAGGAGAGGGTGTGGGGACAAGAGGTGAATAGAGGGATCTAGGAGTAGATGGCAAAATAGAAGCTAGAGTCCCCCCCCCTTTTTTTTTCAATCTTGCCTGGTGTCTCAGTGTGGCTCTAGAAGCGTGCCTCCTGTGGAGGGATGCAGGAGATGGCTCCGGCTCCTCGAGGACCTGGGTCCTCACAACGCAGCGCTGGGGTGGGGTTGGGGCTGGGAGGAGGCCCTCAACCCTCTGTGGTGGGGATGGTGCCCAGAGTCCGTACCTGACTCCTCACTGCACAGCTCTGGGGTACAGTGGGCAGGTGGGCAGGTTTCGGTCCTCCGGCCCCTCCGGAAACAGAATGGCACCCTGTGTGGCCTAGTCCATGTCATTCCCAGCATAAAGTGGGTCGGTGGGCAGCCCTCAGTCCGCCGGAAATGGATCAGACATCAATTTCTAAAAAAAGAAATGAGACAGAGCCATGTGGATATACAGTGTTTAGATTGAAAGTGTTCAGATAAGAGTTGGAGAGCAAAGGCCCTGAGCTGGAAATAGGCCTAGTGTGTTCAAAGAAGAGCAATTACATGATTTTAAATGGGGAGAGGGAAGCAAACTAGAAAGGAAGAGGAACTGAAAGGTGGGACCAGGGCTTAGGTGAACTTTTGAGGAATTTGGTCTTATTGTGAGATGATGATTTCGGTACAGAGAAATGATTAAATACAACCTTAGGGTTTTTTTTCTTCCTTTTAAGTTTATTGGTACATTTTACATAAACATTATTATCACATTCAACATTAAAATTTGTACCTGTATATGACCTATCTTGATTCTCACTCATTTTTACCTTTTATTTTGCCTACCCTACCACCCAACCCCCTATATACATAAACTTTGTTTCATTTTTTGTGTTACTATCAAATTTTTCTTTCCCTTCTCTATTTTCCCATATCCCCCTTTCTCTTTTCCATTTGAACATTTTCTTCCTATTTCACAATAGCTGTCATACATTCTGGACCTCATTTACACCTTTAGTTTCTCAGAGAAAAAATATAATATTTACACATCAATGTCTTATTTATTTCACTATGAGTATATCCACAGCTATCGCCATTTGAGTAAAAATGACTCAAATTTATCATTATTTATGGCTGAATAATACTCCATTTTATTTTATTAAAAGCCACATCAGCTTTATCCTGTCTCTCATTGGTGGATATTTGGGCTGTTTCTGAGATTTAGCTATTACAAACTGAGCTGCTATAAAAATGAGTGTACATGTGTCACTGTGGTATGATTCTTTTAATACTTTCATGTATATACCTAGCAGGGAAATAGCAGGATCAAATGAGACCTTTAATCCTAGCTTTTTGAGGAGTCTCCACACTGATTTCCACAGTGGTTGCACCAGTCTACATTCCAATGACAGTAAATAATTTTTTTCCAGCTGTCCCTAAAACAAAGGACGTCTTTCTAGAATATATAAAGAACAAAGCCCCACCAGCATTTGTAGGGGGTGAAAGATGTCTTCCATGAAAATTATAGCACCCTGAAAAAGGATATCAAAGAGGATATCAGAAAATGGAAAGACATCCCTTGTTCTTGAGTAGAAAGAACATTAATATCATTAAAATGGCCATATTGCCAAAATTATTATATAGATTCAATGCAATCCTTATTGAAATTTCAACAGCATATTTCACAGAGCTAGAGAAAATCCAAGAATTCACCTGGAATCACAAGAAACCTAGAATAAGAAAAGATATTCTAACCAACAGGGACATGGGAGGTGTTATCAAAACCCCCAACCTGAAACTGTACTACAGAGCCACTGGGATAAAAACAGCATGGTACAGACCCATGGAACAATGGAACAGACGAGAAGACACAGAAACAACTTCAGACATATTAAGCCACCTCATCTTTGACAAAGGAGCCAAACACCCTCAGTGGAGGAAAGATAGCCTATTTAATAAATGGTGCTGGAAGAACTAGGTTTCAGCTTACCAAAGATAAAGCTAGATCTGTACCTTTCATCACTCACCAAACTAAAATCAAAGTAGATTAGAGACCTAAATATTAAACCAGAAACACTAAACTTGCTGGAGGATAGGTCAGGTAGAACTCTTGGAGACACTGGCTTAGGGATAGACTTTATGAATAAAACCTCAGCAGCATGGGAACTAGTGGAAAGTATCGACAATTGAGATCTCATCTTATTAAAAAGCTTCTGCACAGCAAAAAAAAAACCACCAAAAGAGCAAAGAGACCGCCTACAAATTGGGAAAAAAAATTTTGCCAGCTGTCCCTAAAAGAAAGGACTACTTTCTAGAATACATAAAGAACGTAAAAATAATTGGCTTCTCCAAATTTGAAGACCTAATTTAAAAATGAGTATCTGAAATGCATATCCATTTTTTAGATGAAGAAGTAAAGGCAATGAAGAAACATATGAAAAAGTGTTCAACATCTCCGGTCTTTCAAGAGATGAGGATGAAAATAACACAGAGATTCCATCCCACTCCACAAAGAATGGCTGCTATCAAGAAATCAACCAATAATAGATATGACCTTAGTTTTAGAGGTTCACTCTGGCTACAGGATAGGGAAAAGAAATGAGGGAGTGGAAGAGACACCAGTGAAGAGACTACTCCAATAATCCTCCCTGGTGCTAGCAGCAGGGGTCAGATCATGGATATATTTTGAAGATCTGTCCATGGAGGCTGCCAATGATGAGGAAGGAGATATTTTTAAAGAACAAATTGTGACTCATTTATAGGCTGATGGAGAAGAACTAATAGAGAACAAATATTAATGATGCAAGTGACTGGACAATCACTAAAGTGATGCTCTTGAGTAAGTGAGAGGGCCTGGAGATGCAGCCCAGTGCCACACATGGCCTTACATAGGATGAGGGGAAACAGCCTGCAGGAAAGCCAGAGAGACAGAATAGCTGCAGATATGATTGGTGGCCTTGAGGAGGAAAGGTGGTGTTTCTGAGAATTTGTAATGCCCCAGGGAAGGCAGGTTCAAGGTCATCAGCTGAAAACAAAAGAGGGGAAGGCAAGTAAGGAGTGTGTACAAGGAAGTGTCCTATGGGAGAGCAGGAAAGGGAACAATGCTCAGGGAAATATATCACTGGGGCTGTGGGTTAGACCTCAGCATGGTTTTGTGTTTTTCTCCAGCTTACCCCAGTCAGGGAGGTTAAATATCAATCATAACATCTGAGGTAGAATATTTTTAAATTCTAAGAATATTATCTTCTAATGGGGCATTAGGAGTGAAGTCCACCCTCTGGATATTTGTGTTTGGATAATTCTTTCTTAGACCTCCCAATTTAACAGTGGCATTTCAGACATCAGTAATAAGGCTGGTGGGAAAATGTTTTTGGAAGATGGATCAATTGGTGGTCCTCAGATAACATATCTTCATAAACCATTGCATGTATCTTCATAAACTGTTGCATGAATTTGAAGCTCTGTGAGTAAGCAGTTGTAATTTCAGATATTTACTTCTCAACAGAGGTTTTTCATTAATGTCAGTGTGAGCATACCATTTAACTGATTTAAGAACAAGAAAAAAATATGAACGAAGAAAGGTTCAAGGGGGTGGGATGATTGGGATGATTGTAAGCCTTTTTTTTTTTTTTTTTTTACTGTCCTGTGGCTGTCTTTTAAGGCTATGATTCACTTCCAGGGTTTCTTAACAGATGAAGTGATAAACATCACAAAGATTCCCAATATTTTTTTCTATTGTCCTTTGATCCTTCTTAGGATGCCATGCAGTAACAGTCAGGAAATGAAAGCAGAATCATATCCACATGACACAGGATGATAATTCTGGTCACTGCCTCCATTTAATAAAGACAAGGAGATGTCTTTCTGTCTCTAATTGGCAGAGCTAACCTTATAATCTGTCATAGCTTTGCAAAGGCTAGAAAATTCTGAGAAAAATCTTCTGACAAAATTTTCTAGACTTCTGAAAAAAAAAACCTAGTATGTTAAGAATGAGGAAGGCTGACATAAAATGAAGACAGCTTACCATTCTGTCTTTTTCCTTAATTGGATATCCTGTTTTATAAGAAGCTGTATTTTATTTTCATGTACTTCAAGGAAGAGCAGCTTGATTAAACTAAAAGTAATCATTATTGCTGCTTTAGCAGTGTGATTCTATGTTAGAACTCCTAGTGTGGATACAGATGTCGGAAGAGAGACCAAACAACATGAGAACACTTTCTGACCCATGTTACCATGGGAATGCTGAATCCCTACTAGATTACTTCTGAAAGAATGCAGAAGGATAAACATAAAATGGAATGCAATATGAAGTTAGACCATTTAGTCCTTTTCCAAGTTTGTAATTTATTGCTTCTTATCACTGAGTTTTTTCCCAGTTTTTTTTATTTCCTCATGCATCTACCTTATAAAGCAAACAGCACATGCTAGAAATTGAGGATATAGCGATTAGTCACCAAAGCTCCTTCCTCTCTTGGAACAAGATAAAATCTAACTTAAAGTAGCCAATCATGCAGGACTGAACATTAACTCCCCAGCATTCGTGTAGACCCAGAAATACAGAGTGAAATCTTATTTGAAAGTAGAGCCTTTGGGGGCAGAGATTCAGCTCAGTGGTTCAATTGTCTGTCTGGCCAGCACAAGGTCTCAAATTTGATCCACAGTAACCACATACAACAGTGCCAGGAGTGGTGACTCACGCCTGTAATTCCAGCACTCAGTAAGCAGAGACAAGAGGATTGCTGTGAGTTTGAGGCTGGCCTGGGCTACAGAGTGAGTTCAGTGTCAGCCTGAACTACAAAGCAAGATCCTGTCTCAAAATTTAAAAAAAGAAGGTAGGGTCTTTGTAGCACAATTAGACTAATATGAGATGATGCTGTATTAGCACAGGACATAGTTCAATGTCTGGTGTGAAGAAGAAGAAGGGGAAATTTGAATACAAGCACCCACAGTGGAAGGTAGCTGTGTAAAGATCAGGCAGGGGTTGTGTTAGGTTGTGTAGTCCCAAGGATCGCTGACCATCATGGAAAGCTTTGAGAAGACAAGGAAGCGATGATCCTACCACAACACAGTCTGGGCCATGCTCTTAACTTCAGACTTCTAGGTCCAGAACTGTTAAACCATCACTATATATTGTTTAAAGCCACCTAGATTCTGGTATCTGTCAGGGTAAACCTAGAAAACGAATACAGATACTGACCCATTTTGATGTCCTGTGCTAACCTCTGAGCACTTCTTCCTCCCCCTTTTCTGCAAAATCACACTATGGAAATGGAAAAGTTTTCACAAGTGATCTATTCCAGTGATCTGCAATACTGTATGGAGAGCTATCCTCTTTTCTTCACTCACTTCTACCGAGTGCTTTCGTCTTCACTGGGGGTTTATGTTTTCTTTTTTAAAAGCACATTCTGAAATAGTTTTCTTGGCTTTCACACGTGGCACAAGTATTGTGTGGTGGAAATAAGAGATATTAGGAAAAGACTTACTAGAAGCCAAAGGTGTTTTTTAACCAAACTGTAGGTGAATGATTTACATTTTTTTCCCAAATTTCAAATATGTTTTGTGAGAAGCAAAGATGGAAAGAAAATGATATCAACTCTTCTTAAAATTACATGAAATTTCCACTTGGCTATGTCTTAATAAAAGGGAGCCAGCTAAGCCATATTTCTTTTATCTGCACAAGATGAATGGCATTTCAATCAATAGATCCAACAGCAAAGAACAAGCCATGGTACATGCTGCTGCCAATGTCAAATATAGTAAGTACTCAAGAATACATTGGCAGGGACAAGTTTTGTGCAAATGCTGCTTTGCGAAAAGCAAATTCTCATGGTAATTGTTGGTGACCATGGAGATCATGTTCTAAATTAACATTGTACGATTATTGATTTGGAGGTAGGAAATGTGTTTATTCCGGAAGCTCATTACCTAGCAACCACTGAGGCAGAGTCACACGATCAGAAATAGCCTCTCTCACAAAATTATGAAGGTCACATTATAAGTATAGTTGTGCGTGTTTTTGTTTTTGCGTTAAAAATGGACCTGCGTGTTACAGAATTTTCATAACTATTATTCTTCAAACCTGTTCAAAGCCAGATTATTTTATAAAGAATAGGAAAGACCATTTAAAAACCTGTTATGGTGCTATGGAAATAGACAAAAATAAAATTAGAAAATACTTGCTTTGGTTAGATTATTTTATTTTTCCTCAGAGGTGAGCCTTCTTTCTTTTTTCCATTCCTACGTTTCTCTCAAATGTCTTTGTTTCTCTCTTTCTTTCTTTCTTTCTTATCTATTAACCCTGAAAACATAATTATGCAGAATGATGCAACCAATACAACCTATTATCAGGGTTGTATTGTTTTCAACCTATATCTTCAAAAATGTTTCTTTCTGAAATAGTTTTCTAGGATAATAATGCTGAAGATTAATCAAAATTTCAAGGTCATGTGCTACCAAATGTGAGCAGTTCTTTCTAGGGTGAATGATTTCATGGGACACAGCTATTGTGAAGTGGCAAGTTTAAGTTTACTTCTTTGATTCATGGAGTTAAGTAGTAATTCACAAGGGAGTAGTGTTCTTCCATGACCACAGGTGCTTGTGCCATTAGTTTAAGACTCTCCTAATTTCCTTACATATTGCAATGTGGTAGGAAACATATAATACCAACTGTATAAATGTAGAGATCTTTTGCGGAGGCTGTGGTGACAGGTATCTTTAAGAATCTGTTATATTAGCAAGCCAGTCCTGGTTAATGAGGGTAAAACTGTCAAAGATCTTGACCTTATTTATACAGAACATATATACTTTTAAATGATATTTGACTAGTTCTGATTAGATCTCAAAGGAGGAAGTAGTTACTCATAGAAGAAATTATTCTACTTTAATGCTTTACAGGGGAATAATTAGGTGAACCATGTGTGTAATTGTACGCTGAATTCTTAGAAACTAGTCATGAATCTCTCAAAAAGTTAAAATTTTAGTCCCTATGGATTTCCCTAGCGCACCTTTCATCATGTTGAATGTTAACACCTGTTGCATGCCTCTATGAATGGCGAAATGCTTGGAGAATTTGGCCTGACAATTCCAGCCATTCATAATTAAACTAGTAAAGTTAAATTTATAAACAAGTAACTAGTGAACGAACACTTCACTCCTCCGTTATTGTTTTCTATCTGTGAGACCTGTATAATCCAAAAGAGTCCACAGAATTTGATCTTGAATAAAGAATCTCTCCATATAAAGACAAAAGTAATAATACACATAACTTGAGGAGAAGCTCCTCAGTGACACTGGTAAGCTCCTTCTGTAATTATGTTCCTTCAGTGCCTACTGAGGGTCTGGCTTGGGATTTAGCAGTGAACAAAATAAACAAAAATCTCTGGGTAGTGCACATTCCACTGTGACTTTAATTATATTAAAAAACTAAATTTTTAATGAAGATTATATGTAAATTTGAGAAATGCAACCAGACTTCACTGAAATAAAACTTATACATAGTGAATATACAGGCAGCGAATGAACAACTCCACTACTTTAAATATGTACAACTCTGTTATCACAAATGTCATCAAACTATGAGACATTTCTACCACTATAGAAAGTTCTCTTATGCTCTTTGCCACTAAGTTCATAAGAAATCACTGTTTTAATTTCTGTCACCTAAGATTATTTTTTCCTGGATTTAAACTTCAGAATAATGTACTCTTTCCTGTCTTACTTCTCTTACTCCTTGTGAGGTTTTTGAGAGTCATTAGTGTTGTATCAGCTCCTTCTTATTTATTGTTGAGCATCATTTCACTGCATGAATATACATATCACTTTGTTTATCAGTTCAAATCTTGATGGGTATGTGGGTACTTTCTGGGTTTTGGTCTTATGTAAAGATTTAAAGGAAAGATTTTGGAGACAATCTGCCATCATTCTTTTCCATATACTATGAATATTTTCTCCACAGCTTGTGTCTCATTTCTGATCCATGTCTTTTGATCAATAGAAGTTCTCCATTTAGGTGAAGTCAATTTGTCTTTTTTTAAAGATGGTGCTTTTTGCCCCATATTTATGAAATCTTTGCCTACTAAAGTCACAGGGACATTTTGTTTTCTTCTAGAAGCTTGGGAGTTTTATCTTATGCTTTTAAGTCTATGGCTCAATTCAAGTTTATTTTTCTGTGAAGTAGAAGTTAAGGTTCATTTTTCTCCCCGTGTAATTGCTGCAATATTTTCTCAAACACTATCCTTTTCCCATTGAATTGCAGTGGCCAATAGAAACAAGTTCATGTATTTAACTATAAATGTTTCTGGACTATTTTTACACTCATTATATTTTTTTCTCTTGATTTAAAAAGTCTTTATGCGGGCCGGAGGGTTAGCTCAGTGGTTCTGGTGCCTGCCTCGCAAGCGCAAGGTCCTGAGTTCCATCCCTGGAAACCACATATAATGCATGGAGACTCATGCCCACCAACAATCAATACCACATACCACAGTGCCGGGCGTGGTGGCTCACACCCATCATCCCAGCACTCGGGAGGCAGAGGCAGGAGGATTGCTGAGTTCGATGCTTGCCTAGGCTACATAGTGAGCTCAGAGCCAGCTGAACTACAAAGTGAGACCCTGTCTCAAAAAAAAGTGTTTATGCAATATTATGTATATATAGTTTTCAAATTTATAAACAGTGTATCCCTCCATTTATTTAGATCTCTTATTTCAGAAATGCTGTGCAATTTTTTACATCTTCTGTTGAATTTCTTAACTATTTTATGTTTCCAGATGGTATTTTATATAGGATTATCTTATATTTCACTTTTAAATTATCTTCTGTTGATATATGAAAATTTAATTGACTTCATATATTAATCTTGTATCTTATGAATTTACTAAATGTAGTTATCTCTATTTTATAAGTTTCTCAGAATTTTCTATGTGCAGATTATATTTTCTACAAATAAAGTCAGTTTGTAACTGGATTTTCAAACTCATATTAGGAAATAAAATGACATAAAGAATTGATTTTTATTTTTTTTTTTGAGACAGGGTCTCACTTTGTAGTTCAGTCTGGCCCCGAATTCGCTATGTAGCCCAGGCTAGCCTTGAACTCAGAGCAATCCTCCTGCATCTGCCTCCCAAGTGCTGGGATTACAGGCATGAGCCACCATCCCGGCATGTGGTTACTGGGGATCAAACTCAGGACCTTGGGCTTGCCAGGCAGGTGTCACAACCACTGAGTTACATCCCTGGCCCAAGTATTGATGATTTGACTGTAAAAATGAGCCCCCAAATCCTCATCATTTCAGTTGTACAATGAATCTGAGATTGATTTTATATTCTTATTTACCCAGACAACTATTGTCAATTATAAATGTGTTGTGAGCCATCTACATAACAAAAAAAGTCCTAGTGGCTGTATTTTTAAAAAATTGACATAATTAATTTTGCAATTACATTTTGTTTAACTCAACATAACCCACCAACTATTATTTCAATACATGGAAAAACTAATGAGATCCCTTATAGTCTTGATTTTGGTGCTTAGTCTTACGAAATCTAATGTATATTTACACCTACAGCACATTTTGACTTGGATTAAGAATCTCAAATTTTCTATATCCTCACATGGCTGATGTTATATATATTTGCAGTGCAGATCTAGAGAATAAAAGCACTTAAACAAATAACTTGCAGCTAAATAACCAGGCAAACTGTCTTTCTATACGTGCACAGAAGCTATTAAGATAACACTGAAGCTTGGCTCTTTAAAGACCTGTCCTGTATGATGAGATCTGCTCCACTCTTCTGTAAGTACCATTTTAGGAAGAGGCTCACAGTGATTCAAAGGCCAAGTTCTGATGCTGCTTTCCTACCATGCATCCCTTACTACCGCTGTAACCTTGGGCAGGCAAATTCCTTCTTCTCCCTCCGCTTTAGTTGCCTTTTTGGTAAAATGAGCCCCCAAATAATAATAAATTATTTCACTGCTGAGAGTTAAATATGATGAAAGTTACACAGATAAGCTAACTGAGCTCAAACTGTACTAAATAGCCTGGAAATAATGTTAGTTTTCATAGATTTTTAACGACATATGTGACTGTGTATAATTGTGTGTGGGGGGGGGGTTGGAGTGTCTTGTATAGGATCTGAGTGAAAAGCGATTTCAGTGGAGAGTTCTGCTCATTTTGGCCATTTAGGTCAGTACTGTGGTTAGACTGGGCCACATATAGCACAGCTCTTGTGCTGTAGAGGTTTTCTTCACGAAGTCTCTCCCTCAGCCATTGTCTTCAAGAGTTTGACCTAACCTGTTTTGCAGCAGCTTTAGTGTTTCTGTTTTAATATTTAAGTCTCTAATCCACTTTTAAGTTCAGTGCATGGTTATCACAGTGATATATTAACGTGAAGTAATTTGCAACGTAACACTTAGGAGGGAAATAAATGAGGAGAATGTGGAGTTATGTACAGATAGCTGCTTGCCCAGGTCGGCCCAGAGAGATTCCACCTAAGGATCTCAAAATCATTCTACATTTGGTACTGAATGGACTTTGCAGGCATTTTCTGTAGATATATTTGCTCTAATTTCTATTTCTGGTCTCTGACTGCCAGTAACCTCTACTGGCTCCATTAACATCTGGCAGCTCTCTGGCTCAGTAACTTAAGTCAAATTACCTTTTCCTCTTTGTTTTAATAACGATTCCCTTCTATTCTCTCCCCGGAAGCGAGAGTGAGGACAGAGGAGAGAGAGAGAGAGAGAGAGAGAGAGAGGGAAAAAAAGAATCCCCTATGAGGCAAAGTCTTAGACTTTTGAAAGAATCTATTTTGGACTCGTTTTAAAATCCATTCATTTTGATGAATATAATCTAGCATGTGTCTGGAGCCAGCCCAGTAAATTTGTGAAGATTCTCGGTTTCATCTCAGTACTCTCAAAGAGACAATAATTCTGCTCTGCGGCAGCATAATGAGATTTATTCGCTCAGCTCCACGAGTGTATCTATAGAATGTGTTGGTGGGGAGAAGGGTTATACAAGGGCTATCATCTGACTTCTCTGTGTTCAGTAAATGTTTGCTGTTTGAGAGATTTTTCTATGTATGTGTCTCTTCGACTTTCTTTGCTTTGTGATGTGTCCTCCTCTTGGGAGACTGGCAGTGTAAGTGGTTGACAAAAAAAGCTAATAAATCTGAGGTTAATAGGGCTCTAGACAGCAAAGTACATAGAATGAGGAGCCTCCCTCACTGCGGAGTATCGCGGAAGAAAGAACTGTCAATAGAAAGGCTGGTTATTGCAAAGGGCAGGACAAAGCCTAGAAAAATTCCAGATCGGTTTTTAATTCACTCACGTAGTGTCTCATATCAGCGCGTGGCCCTCCATGGGGATTTGAAGTTGGAGAGAAAGGAGTCGAGGTTAGATAAAACTCTCTGGGGGAATCCAGCCCGGCGTGGATTTGGCAGTAATTCACGTACAGAGGACACCTTGAAGGGGTGAAATGCACAGGAACGAAGTGTTCAGACTCAAGACACACAATGTGCTGTGAAGATTTGTCGAAAAAAACCTAGCGTTGTGGACCTTGGCACATTTTGCGAGAATCTGCCGTTGATGATGTTCCCTGACATTCAATAGTAATTCAGAGTCTCCCTGTACTTCTGCTGGGAAATTGGGCTGTTCGGATACCAGCGCTGGCGGTGGCACCGCACCGGGAGCGGCTCATGGTGGGGATGGCGGTGTCGGGCTCCCCTGACAGCCGCTGCCGCGTTGACTTATCTGCTCCGCAAGTGGGTTAAGGAGGGCGTGTAAAAGGCCGTGGAGGTGACAGGTCGGTGGGAAGGTCACCGTGCTTGAAGACTGGAGCGTATAATCTATGATAGAGGTAGAGGAAAGATTTTTGTATGGCCTCTAGCTCGTACACAGAAAGAGTAAGGGCCTGCGGCACCAAAGAGGAAGAGGGGAAAGGCACTCAAGGCATGACTGACAGGAGCACACGTAGCTGTTTCCAATAAGGCAGGTACTGGTTTCTCTTAACTAAAGGAAAGTACCTTTAAAAAAAAATTGGTACCCAAAAGAACTTAAAAACTCACACTGGAAAGACAGATGTACACCCTTGTTCATAGCAGCTCAGTTCGTGATAGCTCAATCTTGGAAATAACCCAAATGTCCATCAACTGGAGAGTGGATAAAGAAGATGTGGTTTTTTTACAAAATGGAGTATTACTCTGCCATAAAGAATGACAAGATCGATCCATTTAGGTGCAAAAGGAGACATCTGGAGGATATACTAATAAGTGAAATCAATAGATCACAGATAGACAATTCCTGGATCTTCTCTTTGGCATGAACACCTGTAGATGCAAATGAGTTCTAGAAAGTAGGACAGCTTTTATAGAGTGGAATATTTCTATAGGAAACTTGGTGTGGGAATGTGATGAGGGGAAGGAATAAATATGATACAGAAAG
>PVIC010040035.1:0-16841 GCA_004025085.1 Thryonomys swinderianus | reverse complement strand
AAAAAAAAAAAAAAAAAAAAAAAAAAAAAAAAAAAAAAAAAAAAAAAGGTCAACCTGATTCATAAATAAACTGGCAAATTATAAGAACAATATTCAATATACCTTAAGAAAATATAACAAACTTTAAAATTTTAAGAGTACAGTATTCAGGACAGGAGATTTAGCTCAGTGGTTCTGTCACCTGCCTTGCAAGCGCAAGGTCCTGAGTTTGATCCAGGTAACCACATATAATGCTGGGCATGGTGACTCATGCCCACCAGCAATCAATACCACATACCATAGTGCTGGGCAGGGTGGCTCACGCCCTGTAATCCCAGCACTCGGGAGGCAGAGACAGGAGGATTGCTGAGTTCGAGGCTTGCCTGGGCTACGTAGTGAGCTCAGGGCCAGCCTGAACTACAAAGCGAGACCCTATCTCAAAAAAAAAAAAAAAAAGTACAGTATTCATTCTGCACAATATGTAATTTTTAAAATATAGGAAACATGAAGAAAATGGATATGTGACACCAAATCACAAGAAAATTCAAATAGAAATGATTTGGATATGAGACAGACTGACACTTTGACCGAGCTGAAGATATACAATTCAGAATTAGGAAAGGCAGGTGGGCTGAAAACAACAAAGAATAAGTCTAAATTAGCTACTAAGATCAGTTCAAGTATTTAAAATAAAGCATGAGTAAACAGAAAAATCACAGCAAAGTGAAAACACAAAAAAAATGCAAACTTGAGAAACAAAATAGACAAAAGTATAAAACAAAAGTAAACTAATAAGTGCACATAATAGCAGATTCAACACCAAAAACAGAAGAGCTATAAATTTAGAAAACTGAGTAGTAAAACTATACAACTTAAATCCGGGCAAGAAACAAAGGCTGAAAAAAATAAATATTTCCAGCAACTGGAATGACAATACTGAGCATTCAATGCACATGTATGACTTCCTGAAAAGATAGGACAGAGATTGGTGGGAAAAAAGTCTGAATAAATGATGGCCACATTTTTTCCAAATTATTGTTAAAATCTAAGTTCAGAGATTCAAGATTTTAAATAAAGATTAATCAGGTTAAGGATTATTTAAAGATAAGCAATATTTAGGTACATGATAATAAATTTCTTTCTATCATATGCATAGATAAAAAGGTATATTACAAGAACAAAATAAGAATTGATTTCTCTCTGTAAAAAACATAAATCAGAACATAACGACTCATGCCTTTAAACTTTAAAAATTATCGATTTAGAATTTGCAATCTAGTGAAGAAATGCCCTAAAATGAAGGTATATTTTGGAATAAATGACCTGATTTGCCATGTAGAAAACCAAAACAACTGAAAAACAGCAAGTGGAAACTCAAAGCTGAGAAAAGTAATGAACAGCCTGAAATGATAGCTATAATAAAGAACATAAATTTATTGTGAAAACCCCAATCATAATAAAGCTTAAATAGGTATACAAACATCAGAGAAGAATGATCCACAGGATCAAATGTTACTAGAGGAAAACAGGAGAGATTTCACATAGAAAAAAATAGACTACAGCAGGAACACATAAAATTTGAAATGTGTGTGTCTAGAAACAAGGATTCAAAATACATAATTGAAAACTGACAAATAGACAAAAGGTATATATGTGATTTGAATAACATTAGCCACCAAGAAGAACAGAAAGGATCCCACAAAGCTAGAAAACTCGTTCTACTACTATCAGTACATGAAACAAGAGCACATTGTAAAGATATTGCCTGTAGGGCTGGGGATTTAGCTCAGTGGTTCTGGCATCTGCCTGGTAAGAGCAAGATTCTGAGTTCGATCCATGTTACCACATACCACAGTGCTGTGCGTGGTGGCTCATGCCTGTAATCCCAGCACTCAGGAGGCTGAGGCAAGAGGACTATTGTGAGTTCAAGTTAACTTGGGCTACATAGTGAGTTTAGGGCCAACCTGAACTACAAAGCAAGCTCTTATCTCAAAAACTAAAATAATTAATAATAATAATAATAATAATAATAATAATAATAATAATAATAATAATTGGGCCGGAGGGTTAGCTCAGTGGTTCTGGCCACTGCCTCACAAGCGCAAGGTCCTGAGTTCGATCCCCAGTAACCACACACAATGTTGGGCGTGGAGACTCACACCCACCAGCAATCAATAGCACATACCACAGTGCCAGGCGTTGTGGTTCACGCCTGTCATCCCAGCACTCGGGAGGCAGAGACAGTAGGATTGCTGAGTTCGAGGCTTGCCTGGGCTACATAGTGAGCTCAGGGCCAGCCTGAACTACAAAGCGAGACCCTGTCTAAAAAAAAAATAATAATAATAAAAGATGTTGCCCCTCACCACACACTAGATCTGCCAGTGGTTGGGCCATGGACTTTCCAGTACAGAGAACTATGAGAAATAAGTATTTGCTATTCATAAGCCACCAAGTTCAAGATGATTTGTTTTAACAACACTAAGACATTAAGACAATACCCAAAAGTGCCACACACATTCTTTTCAGGTGCTCATGCAAAATTCACTACTCTAGGCAATATTCCTTTCTTTGACATAATTCTCAATAAACATAAAATGATTAAACATACAGAATAGAGATTTGAGTATGGAAGAATTCAAATAGTAATATAAATCAGTGATGAAGATATATAAAAAATTCTTAATACCTACAAATTAAATAATGTATCTTCAAATAACATTGATTAAGAAGAAATATTGGGAGAAATCAGAACATATTTTGAAATGATAATAAAAACATAGAAAATTAAAACTTGTCAAGTACTCCCAAAGTAGGGTCAAGAAAGAGATTAAGAACTTTAAAATTTAATTTTATAAAGTAATTAAGTTCTAAAATCCATTATCTAAGATAAAAAAGACGAAATTATACCTTGAACATACAGAGAAAAGGATTTGCCAAGATAAAAATGAATTGAAAAAAAGTAGAAAAGGAACACAACAGAATAAATCAAAACCAAGAGTTCTTTCTGCTTAAAAAAAAATGATAACTCTTGGCGAATTGAAAGGCAAACAAGTAAGCATCCCCATAGATTATCAATAAAATCCCAAATAGAATATTTTAACAAATCCTACAAATAATGGACAAATTCATTGAATGACAGAAATTCCCAAATCTGGCACAATTTTTTTTTTTTGGCTAGTGACACCGGGAATTGTATTCAAAGCCTTCATCAGGAGCTACATGCTCAGTCTTTTGTTAATGGTTTTTAGCAGGTTCTCACTGAGTTGCTACATTTCCAAGGCTGGATTCAATCTAGCAATCCTCCTGTCTCAGCCTCATAGAGTGTTGAGAATTACAAGCATGTACTGCTATGACTACCTGACAAAAACATTCTCCAAATACTCCAGCTCTATTTCTAACAAATAAGTTTAGTTAAAAATTTAAATGATTTAACATGAGTTACTGTTAAACTATATTAAACATTTAATTAAGAAATTATACAATATATTTTAGAAAATATAGTGTATGTTTCAATTTATGAGGCCATTATTATCCTGTCAGCAGTCAAGGAAATACATTAAAAGAAAACTACCAACTAATTTTTCTCATGAATATAGATAGAAACTATCAATAACTGAGTTTATGAATTAAATATAAAAATATATGGAAAGGATAAAATATTATGAGCCAGTAAGGTTATCACAGTAATTCAGAGTTGAAAAGGATAATGTAGTTGAACATAATAGAATAATAAAAAAGCAAGATAATCTCACTAGGTGCAGAAGAAAATTCAAGTTGGATTCATACTATAAACACAAAACTTGGAATAAAAGCTGTTTAATATCATGTTACCAATGAATACAAATTTAAACTATTAGAAGACATCATAATATATGCACCAAAATGGCTGATGTGGAAAAGACTGACAATTATGAATGCTGGTAAGTATGTAGAGAAACTGACAGTTTCAAACACTGCCAAAGTATGAAGAAAAGGTTAAATGACTATGAAAACAGGTTAGCAGTATTTTATACATTGCACATATTCTCCCTGTTTTTGTTTGAATATGGCCCCTCCATATCTACATACTGCAATTTAATTCCCAATGTAATCAATGTGATTTTATTAAGAGGTAGGGCCTTGAGGAGATGATGAAGTGGGATGAACTCTCATGAATAGGATTAGAGATCAATAAAATGGCCAGAGAAACTTTTATTCCTCCCTTTTGGCCCTCTCTCCTCTCCCCTGTGAGAACACAGCATTCATCTCTGCTGGAGTGTGCACCATCAAGGCACTGTTTTGATAATATGTAGAGAGAAGCCCACACCTAGTGTCAAACCCACATATGCCCTGACTCTGGAGTAGTGAACTTTTAAAACTCTGAGAAATGAATTTCTATTGTTCATAAATCATGTAGTATGCAATATTTTGTAATAGAACCGCAAGTGGACTGAGACAAAAATTTTATGATTCAATGGTTTCACTCTAAATAATTTGCCCAAGAGAAATGAAAACATAGCCATGCAAAGACATAAAAAATTTATTGTAGATCTAATCAAAATGGACACATTTTTTTTTGAGACAGGGTCTCGCTTTGCAGTTCAGGCTGGCCCTGAGCTCACTATGTAGCCCAGGCAAGCCTCGAACTCAGCAATCTTCCTGTCTCTGCCTCCCGAGTGCTGGGATTACAGGCATGAGCCACCACGCCAGGCACCAAATGGACACATTTTAAAACAAACTAAATAACCATTATTAGAATAAAGTAACCAGAATATCTGTACACAATGAAACTCTATCCCTAAATTTAAAAAAATATATTTATTGGTACATGAAACACTACCAACACAGAGGCATGTCAAAAACACTATGTTTATCAAAAGAAATTAGATAAAGAGTTCATGCTATATAATCCTGTCTTCATGAAAGTCTAGAACAAGTAAAGCTAATCTATGTTGAAAAGAATCAGAACAACGATGACTTCTGGGAGAGCATCTGGGACTGATTGAGCAATGGGAAAAATTCTGTGGGTAATATGTTATAATCTATATATGCAGATTATAGAAAATGTTGAAGCTGATTGGTGCATTTGAAATGTACCTTTTACTCATATAAATTAGAGCTCAATGGAAAATGATCTGGAATATAATGTCAAGAAAAAAGAGTTGGTGAGAAGAATGAAAACTATTTTAAAAAATAAATTGTACCAATAAAGAATTCAATTTAAAAAATAAAACAGATAATACATAGCAAATGCAGCCCCTCTCCATATTTCTAAAGTTAGATCACACTGTTAAGGGTACTTCATTTTCAGGGTAGAATTAAGATACAGTTTAAAATTTGAAAACAAATTTTGCAATAAAATTAGCACTGCTGAAAAAGTAGACAATGGGGGAACCACTTGCTTATAAATTAAGGATTGACAAATGGACAAAATATGCAGAAGGAATTATATTTATTTTAATAATCAGAGTTGTTCAGTTTCCAATGACAGCCTTCAATTTTTTCAGTATTGCACATAAACTACTTAATGCAGTCATATGAGTCAATTTTTCCTTCAACAAGAACAGATGCCTGACTCACCCAGCTTGAAGAAGGAGAAAGTTAATTTGGCTCATTCATTTTGGTAGGTTCGGTCCATGCTAGTCTGATTCCAGTGTGTGAAGGACAAAGTAAAAGTGCAGTACAGAAGGAAGAAGCTAACTTCATGACAGCCAGGGAGGAGAGAAAGAATGGAATTGGGGACAAGAAAATATTCTTCCAAGCCTGCAGTGACACATTTGCTGTGATGTGACCCTACCTCCAAAGATATCTTTTTAGGAGACATTTTAGATATGTTAAAACATTCCACACATGGTCTCAAAAAGTCTTCTTTCCATCTCATTATGAAAAATGTATGTAGTTCATCTCTAACACATGGCCAAAGTCTTTTAACAGTTTCAGCATTGCTGAAAAGAGTAAATCCAAAGTTTTCTCTGAGACTCGATGTAAACTCATAGATTGTCTGACCTAAACCTCTTCCAATCCAAGATTTTGGGGCACTTTATTTTGCTTTTTGAGATACCGGGGACCAAACTTAGGACCCTGAAAGGCAGGCATGGCACCACTGAGCTAAACCCCTGGATCTGGGAGACATTTTAGATTTGAGTCATAACAGCAGTTCAGTTTGGCTGGAGAATCTTTAATAAGCCCTATGGAAAATAATTGCAATAATTTTATTGGACACACAAGATACAACTTTTGTTAGCACCACAAAATGCAAGAATGTGTACTCTCCCACTAAGAATAAAAAAAATCTGCATTTAGGACTCACAAATGTTTTCAAGGATATTTTCAAATTTTAAACAAACTTTAAACCATGGTAACAACCTTAATAATTTCTATCATCCATATAACACCAATATCTCTGAAAGAAAATTTTTTAATCTGATGGATTTCACTTTTAGTTAACATTTGCTACAAAATGCACATTGGCAGGCCTTGATTCTGAAGTTTAATATTTAACAGGAGAGTTTCTGCGTGTCTATTTTGAAATAATTTAAATAAAAATGATGTGGTTATCAGACTACAACTCACACAAATGAATATTAAATTGTGCTTAAGTTCATTGTTAGTAGAGTAAAGCACTCATGTTTAAATTGGCTAAATTTATCTCTCTTGGGTTTGGAGACATAGTATATAAGTTTCATGTTTTGATTCTAGAGCATATATAATAGGGTTCCTCAAAATATACAGCCCTACTGTATTTGAAATAGTTGAAAAATAATTTCAATATGACAGCACGGACTTGTTTCAGCATCTGTTTCATCTTAGCTTATACTACAGTGCAAAAATCTAAATATTAAGAAATTACTTTTTCTACAAAAAGATCAGTATTAGTAAAGATGAGTTTTCCTTGATTCTGGAAAACACTAAACAAAGGTTAGCTTATCACATAGCTGTAGTTAATAAATAAGAAAAATATTTGTTAGGATCATTCGCAAATTAAAGGATCACAAAATCTTTCAAAGGCCACTGGGTTGGTTTGTTTTACAAATTAAAAACAAATGTCTGAACCATAGCATTTATACTTACCAGGACTAAACACAGATAATCACATGAGTTTTAATTTTCACATAAAATTCTGAATTTTTTATCTATTTCATTGATATCATAAGAACCTACATGTCCAGTGATATTTTGTCTGATATGTACCTTCTGATGATTTAGCATTATTACTCACATTAAAATAAAAGGTAGGTTATATTATTTATGCAGCCATTAGTGATAAGCAAGGATCACAGTAATTCAAGTCATATTTCATGCAATTGATATCTCAGAAAACTTTAAATGAAGATGGGATGTTTTCAATTTAAACAATTTTTTACTAATTTGTTTTAATTTCATGTATGCCAATATTAAGAATAGTACAAAGTGGCCATCATGATGTAGCTCTAGAATGCCCCACAAAAGCCTCATAGGAGGAGCTTTTGGAAGAACTTTGGAACCTAAATGCTCTATAGTTGCTCTGCTGTCAGGAGGTGTGGCCTGCTTGAGAAGTGGGTCAGTGGGAACGCACTCTGGAAGGTTGTATCTCCTTCTCTCGGTTCTCCTTTACTCTCCTTCCTGGCCAACACAGCGTGAGCTGTTTTTTTTTTTTCCACCACATCATTATGCAATGTAGTATCTCCTTTGGAACTGGCCGGCTATGAACAAAACCTATGGAAACTCTGAGCCAAAATAATATGTGAATATTTAACATGCAAATATTGTGTATGTGCACAGCAGCTGGGAAGTAACAAAGATTATTTTTATACTAGAGAGATAGGGTCAAGACCATAACTGTACCTGGTCATTTGATTCAGAAGTTTTGAAACAGGCTGATGGGAGAAGTTTGGAAACTTGAGATGCAGGTGTGAGCCACAGTAGAATGCTGTTAGCAAAGAAAGCAAAGAATGGTGGAAGATTCTCTTTGGAGAGCAGATCAGGATCCATATGGAAATGTAGACAGTAAAACTAAGGATCAAGAGACTTCAGGTGAAAACAAGGACTCCACTCACAATTTTAACAGAGTCCTTTTATGTAATACTCTAGCAGAAAGTATGTTTACATTTTACTCATATCCTGACACGTTTAAGGACTGAGATTAAGGGCAGGAAAGTCATTAAACTGGCAGAGGAAAATGCAATGCAGTCCAAGGTTTAGGCTGCAGTGTATTTATGGCTCAGTACTTTTACCAAGATCCACTATGAGAATCAAGAGCAAATGGGAGAGTTCAATGATTTTTAGAGTTTGCAGTTTCATCAGAAAGGAAGTGCCTAGGACACTGGGGAACAGAAGATAATGACTGCCAAACACTTAGCATTGAAAGGAGTAGATGAGATTGGGCGTGTTCAGGGTGGTATGGCCAGTGTGGGGTTGTGGGGTGGGTAGTGATATGGGTAAAAATGAGAATTAACTCATATTTTATACTGATACAAATTCCCCAGTGCTGTTTGATTGTGAGCTGCATATAAAATGTACCAATAAAGAATTCAATTTAAAAAAAGGAGTAGAGATCCGTCAAAAGCCAATGGCTTTATTATATAAATGTCTGAACCACACTTTATCTGAGGACAGCAGGAAAGATGCCTTGAGAATGTCTCAGAAATCTGCAAGACTCCACTAATTGCAGTTTCAAGGGTGCAAAATTGTAAAACTTGCATTTAAGAAGAGAATCCTTGATCTTCTTACTCCAGCAAAACTATCTAGGCCATTGATTTCCTAAGATTTGTTTCACAGCACTGAGCCAGCAGAGGTTCAGAGACCTCTGCACTAATGATTCAAGAGGACATGGCCACTGCTTGAGTTGGTGGTAAGCCTTGATGCCATCATATGGTGTTGATATTTCAGCATGCAAAATGAAGAGATGTGGAGTCAGGAAGCATTCTACCCAGACTTCAGAGGAAAGGCTGGAAGACCAGGCAAATGTGAACTTGATAAAAAAGTGTGTGAAGCTGTGAGAGTGAAGCTGAAAGTATTATCTGAAGTTGCAGATACCAGGATCATAGATCGTCTCCTGAGGAAAGCTGCAGGCAGTGAGTAAAGCCAGACCAAGGGTGATGCCCTGCAAGCTGCAATGGGCATGCTGTAGGAGGGAGGCTGTCCAAGCCCTTTGGAGCTCATGTCTCACCAGAACTTGCCCTCAGTGCTGGGTATATAACTACAGTATTTACTATTTGCTCTGCTTCATTTCAGTATTGCATTTGTCTCACTGCTTTCTATCTCTATATTTCTGTATTTGGAGTGGGAATGTTTACCTTGAACCATTGCATGTCAGCACTGTATTAATTTCTTTTAATTTATTTATTTATTTATTTTGAGACAGGGTCTCCCTTCGTAGTTCAGGCTGGCCCTGAGTGCATTATGTAGCCCAGGCAAGCCTCGAACTCAGCAATCTTCTGTCTCTGCCTCCGGAGTGCTGGGATTAGAGGCATGAGCCACCACGCCTGGCACTGTATGTGGTTACAGGGATTGACCTCAGGACTGCGCTTGCAAGGCAGGCACAGGAACCACAGCTAAATCTCTGGCCCAGTTTCTTTTTAATTTTGCATGGTGTTACAACAGAGTTTGCTTTGAGTCACAGAGGAAACTTTGGACTTGGATTTTTGAGCAATCCAGAAACTGTTAAAACTTGGTGATTCAGATCAAAGGCATTATGCATAGTGAGATAGACATTAATCTTTTCAGGGCCAGGGACAGAATTTATGGTTAATGTACAAAGCATTTCCCTTACAGTTCATGTGTTTAGAAGTGGTATTTTAGATGATTAGATCATCAGGGTGCTATGACAACTTGGTATTAGGAGGTGGGGCATAGTCGAAGGCAGGTCCTTTAGGGATTGACCCAGAAAGGTATTATCTCCTTGATTCCTCCTTTTGCTTGCTGGCCATAAGGGCATTAACTATTTTCCTCCACCACGAAGTCCTGTCATGTGATTATTCCCTTGAAGTCAGAGGACTCTTTACTGTTCCCACTGATGGTATGAGCCAAATAATGCTCTCCTCCTTTAAGAAGTGGATATAAGGGGCTGGAGATTTAGCTCAGTGGTTCTGGCGCCTGCCTCACAAGCACAAGGCTCTGAGTTTGATCCCGGTAACCACATACAATGCTGGGCATGGTGACTCACACCCACCAGCAATCAATACCACATACCACAGTGCCAGGCATGGTGGCTCATGCCTGTAATCCCAGCACTCAGGAAGCAGAGGCAGGAGGATTGCTGAGTTCCAGGCCTGCCTGGGCTACAGAGTAAGCTGAGGGCCAGCCTGAATGACAAAGCAAGACCCTGTCTCAAAAAAAAAAAAAAAGTGGATATAAGGTAATATATCTACAGATGGGAAAGTAATTAAGATAAACATTTAGGTCTGTTGAAATCTCCTCTTATCCAATCTAATATTCTTAAGGGAATTCTTGTGTACTTCTTGTCATCATTTAAGAAGGTACTCCTCTTTCTGAAGCTGTGTGAGGATAGTTGGCATTATCAAAATCCAAAATTAAGGTAAAATTAAAGGGTAATCTGTCAGCAAAGTTGGTAGAAAACATTGCTCCTGAATTATTTTGACTTGTGAACTGAATATATTGACATATACTGCCTCCTTTGGTAGTAAGATTTAAGAACTACAGATTTAATATGGTAATGAACCATTTATAGGCAAAAATAAAATTAGTAGGCACCAGTTTCAAAGTATGGAAAGATACATACACTTGTATTTTTCAGATTATGCAGTCTACACTTGAGTTATGCTGGCCTGACATGTGAACAATTTAGGTTATGACCAGAATTTTAGTTTTAACTGATGACTAGAGTCTTGTGTTACATCCCAAATGTTAGCCACTTGTGTTTCCAGGTGGTCTTGGATACAGATTTAACCCTTAGAGAGTTCTGGAAGGAACATTTCAACATCCTTTCCTGCATACGATTAATTGAGAAATCTAGGGCCAATATCTCTCCGAGGATATTGAAATCTGTGTGAAGAAAATTTAGTCTAAACTTGAAGGCAACTGACCAACTTGAAGTACAAACAGTCCTCAGGGAAGAATTAAGTTTGTAAGTCAAAAGTTCACTGTACTCAGCATTTCCCAAAACCCCAGGGATAGCACACAACATTGAACTATAGGACTCAAGAAAAAAAAAAATTGTGCTTGGGCCCAAAAATAAATATTCAAATAAAACATTCCCTCAAAATAACAAACTGAGGGAATGATTTCACCATTAGATATGGTGATCAGAAAGCCACAAAACTTTATTGCTCTTTTAGCATTTGGTCAAAGAATATTTAAACATTTTAAACCTAAGAATTAAACTTTTAATACATGAATTGTGTTTGGTGCCTTTCTTTGATAAGTGAATTTAAAAGCAGGGAAATCTAAATTAAAAATGATTAAGAATCAACATTGGAAAATTAGAAATAATTACTGAAATAAAAGAGTGGTGTGTCAAGGTATGTACTAGTCCACAGTGCTTCACAGGAATGCCACAGCCTAAAAACCATATGGCAAATTTTCCTGAGGAGAAAATCAACCTAAGTTTGCTATCCTTACACCTTTGTGACCAAAGTTGTTTCAAATTTGACAAAGGGAGAATTTGCAGCATGAATTGTTGACAGAGAGCTGTGGAGAAAGTATTCTGGGTCAACCCAGCACACTTGATATGGCTTCTATCAAAATAGGACAATGGTATGTGGGATAAATAATACTGAAAAGGTGGAGTTGTGAGTGAGTAAGCCATACAGATTAATAAACAGTTCACTATGTTCTTTTTATTTCCCAGAGTAAAGTACAGTAAGTCTCAGAAAGACCAAAAAGAGTCCATACCCAGGAACATTGAGGGAGAAAATGAAGGAGAAAGAGCAGAAACAAAAACTAAACCAAAGAGATTTTTTAATAAGAAATTCAGCAGGAAGACATGAAAAAAATATGGCTCATTTCTAGCCTTGCCATCAGCCACAGTAGTCGGAAAAATGAGAATAAAGTCATATCATATACTGGTACAAATTCTCAATTTTGAGTATGTTAGTAATGTGTATATATAATGTACCAAAAAAGATTTTTTAAAAAAGTAAGCCATTACATCTTTCCTTAAGTTTTCTTAAAGCTCTGTCTAAGGCAACAAAATATAAGACAGTTTTTTACATTGTTTAGGTAAGGAAAATTTGAATATCTATTAAGATAGCTAAGAAAAGATCTATTAATATTCAAATAAACTATATTGCTGAAACATTTATTTGTTTTAAGATTTTGGAAAAGATGAGTATGTTTGTGTTTGGAGGGGAAAGGTAGCTCTTGTCATGTGTGTCACTCAATTCAGAGATTGCAAACAAAAGCAAAATTTTGGCAAATGCTTCTATTTGTGAACTAAATTGTTCCCAAGAAAAAGTGTTCATGAATCAAGGTGTCATTAATCAATGACTGTGTATACTCGAAACAAGCTGTGAAAGATTATTTTGGCTCTTTATCTTGACAAATCAGTGCTAGACTAGAATGTATTATATGAATTTGTTGGGGTTTTTTTCCTACCAAATGGGCAAACAATATGGTAAACACTTGTTAGAGTCATCTCTTACACAACTCTATTAGGACTATTGTTTGCTAAAATTAACGATGGTTATGACCACAATCATACTACAAATCAGAAAAAATCACCCTGACATGCTAGGCTCAGAGCAAGAAGCACAGGCACTAAGGTTTTATCTTGGATAGATTGCCCACTTATCTCATCCCTTTTTGTTGAAATTCATCCTGCAGTAGGTAAAATGGTGAAATTGTAAAAAGAAACTATGCCTGATCTTTGTCCTTCAGTTTTTGCACAATTTTTTGTTTAAAATTGATGTTCAGAATTTGAGCTCAAGGGATTGTAGAAATTACTTTTCTGTAACTTTCCTTCATGCAGCAAACTGCTTGCTCTAACTCTATTCGCTGTCACCATAACACTTTTAATGTTTTTAATCAGTATTGTTAATTTTCTCAATTGTGACCAAGAATATATTTGATTTATATAATTTTCACACTATTGTGTACATTTCGGAAAGATTTTCCTGGATATATGTCCTTTTTCATTTTACTTTATATGAACAAAATTTACTAGTTTTGATTTCTATACTTACGTTTCTTAAGGTATGAGTGATTTTTTTGAGAAATAGGCATATTCTATTAAAATGGCTGAGGGCAATCAGGAGATGTGCTCCCACAAAGTCTCAAAATAATTAATTTGTCTTTTGATAATTTTTATCCAATATACCTACTAAACATGAATATGAAAGTGTAAATAAGATGTAACACTATCCTTAAACTGCTCTAATTATAATAGAAAGTGACAACTACTACAGTAAGGAGCTACAGAGATTCTAATTCTGCTTACAGCCAAGGAAAATAGGTGGCATCTTTAGAAGTATGTTACATTTAAACTAATTCTCTCAAGATCTCTCAAAAAGATAAGGCAAGTAGAAGCAAAATAGTCATATAAAGAAACATAGACAGTTCATATAATAAGTAGTTGAACAACAGTTCCCCTTGGCTGATAATAGAGTAAATTAAGCAGATTTAAATAATGCCTCTGCTCAGCAAGCTCTTTTCTAACATTCTGATTTATTTAGACATTATGAATAATAATTTTAAAAGTTCCTGATTATTCTAAACTGTAGCTAGAGTGGAAAACACAGTCCACTGCTTTCCACAATGGGGACCCATTAAAAGGTTTTAAGGAAAATAAATGAAATTTTGAAGGAGCAAAGTTATTTGGCTTAGATTGAAAAAAGTGGATTATCACAGTCTGTTATTGCTAGAAAAATAATATCAAGATTTCGTATTCTAACTGTTGTTAGTCCAGAGCAAGATATTCATCTATATCGAAGTGTTAAAAATAGTAAAAAAAAAAAAGGAAAATGTAACAAGTTTTCTACACAAATTAAAGTGAGTGCCCCATTCTGTTAAATTTCTAACTCTCTACCATTTACAAATGGGACAGGCTTATATCATCATAGGTTAATTATTTTATTCTTCTACTTATTTTACATATTCACATGATGTCATGAATTTTGTATCTTGGTTTTTTAGTTAAGCATAGTTTCTCTCTGATTCTTTGATGTTGTATAGTTTCAGGAGTTTTTTTATTTCAAATTTTATGTTTCAAAATTTATGATTTTACCAGAGCATTTTTATCTACTCTCTTACCGCCTGACATGTGGGTTATTTATAGTTTGACAATTATAAGTAAACCTTTATGATCACTATTTATTCATCTTGTGTGTGTGTGTGTGTGTGTGTGTGTGTCTATATATATGAAGTAGAATTTCTTGGTCTTTAGGTAAGTATATATTTAATGTGTAATGTATTTAACATATATTAAGAAAATCCCCAACAACGTTAGCTAAATTTTCTCAGAAAAGCTGCATAAATTATAGTTCTACCTCTAATATATGAAAGCTCCAATCATTCAACATGCTTGTTAACTCTTGGTGTTATATATTTTATATCATCCAGTTTCATGGGTGTGTAGTGATATCTCATTGTGGGTTTTGTATGTGTTGGGTTATATAAATATAATTAGTGTATTTCAAAGCCTGTTTAATTGATCTATTTTAATTGATCAGGGAACTAGTCTGCAGTAATATATATATATATATATATATATATATATATATATATATATATATATATATAGATGAACATAGATCACTCTTTTTGCTAATTTTTAAAATTGAGCAATAATTGATATGCTATAGTATTCACCATTTTAATGGACACAGTCCAGTTATTTGGGAATATTTCTAAAGTTTTACAATTGTCAATACTTTATAATTCCAGAGTATTTTTCCTACTGCAAAAGGAAACCTTATGCTCATTAGCAATCACACCTGGGTGTTCCTCATCCAATTCTAGAAATTACTAATCTCTTACTTTTACTCTACAGATTTGATTACTCTAAATATTTCATCTATGAAATCATACAAAATGTAGTCTTCTGTGTCTGACTTCTTTAAGTTAGCATAATCTTCTCCAGGTTCATCCTCATCATTGTATCAGTACTTTTTTCTCATTGCACAGTTGAATACCATTCCATTTTATGAAGTAGAATAACGAATTTAAAAATTTTTCACCAAAGAGAAATGATAATTTTAAAGAAGATAAATATTTAAGCCAATTTACACATTATGCACTGTATACATGTATTGAAACATAGCATACTGTCTCATTAAATATGTTAAGTATTTATGTTTTTACATATAAAAAATAAATGTAAAATTATCTTCTTGTATAAATATACCACATTTCTTATCCATCCATCAACTGAAAGCCATGTGGATGGTTGCTACTTTGGAATCATGCTTTTTAAAACATTTACATAACAGGGAATGTTTGCTATTCTCCCAGAAATACATGGAGTAGAATTTCTGGATCCTGTTATTGTTATTTCTTTTTTGTTTCTATAACCAAAAGCCTACAGTTACATACTCTTAAAGATAAGCTTCCATATTCTAGAACATGGTTTGGACGGAGAGTAAGTATATGTTTATGATGCATAATCTTTGTCATAGCTAGTCAACTCTGCCAGGGTAGAGTAAAAGCAATTAAAAAGGATAGATGAATGAGCTACATGTTTTCCATTAACTTGGCCTGTGAGATATAGTCAACATGTGTTTTGAAAGTTCTATTATTATATTTTATTTTTAGGCCTATTGTACAACTCAATTAAGTTTTTGTATATGGCCTAACAATTACAATGGAATTTTACCTATAAATCAAGTGACACTATATTGTGAGCCTATTCCTGGACTGCCTTTTCTTTTCTTTTCTTTTTTTTTTTTTTTTTTTTTTTTTGATGGGGGGACAGCATCTCGCTTTTTGTAGTTCAGGCTAGCTCTGAGCTCACTGTGTAGTCCAGGCAAGGCTCGAACTCAGCAATCCTCCTGTCTCTGCCTCCTGAGTGCTGGGATTACAGGTGTGAGCCACCACACCCGGCTGGACTGCCTTTTCTGTACCTTTAACCTATTTGTCAATTCTTCCATCAATAAGGCCTTAATGATTACAGGTTTTTATTTAGTCCTTCAAAACAGTAGTGTAAGTCTTTTTTTTGGTTTCTACCTTCATGACTGTATTGCTTATTCAATACTTTTGCATTTTAAGCAAATTATATAATTAGCTTATCGATTAACACGTACACACATACCTGCAATGGCTTGATCAGGATTACATTTACTCCTTCTGTCAATTTTAGAAAAATTGACATCATAACACTTTTGGGCCTTCCAAATGATCCATAAACATTTTATTTTTCCACTAATTCAAATTGTTTTCAGTGTTGCTCAAAAATGTTTTGCTGTTTCAGATATACTCATTTCACACCTATTACATTAGATTTATTCTTAAGTACAGGAATCCTTTTCTCACTATTTCAAAGACATTTCTTCATTTTATTTACAGAAATTTTTATCAGTTTACATAACTGCAAACATTTTTTGGCTTAATTTTTTCCAAGTAAGCTTCATAAATTAATTAGACACAGTTTTTGAAATTGTGCTCATTCCTGATATCTGAAGGTCTTAAAACAACTGAAAAGACTATTAAAATATCACAAAGAAAGTTTAAACTAAAATAATGATTGTGAGAACAAATTTAAGCATTTGAAAGCATCAATGTAAATTGGAAATTTTAAGATAATGGAAATGTATACTATAAAGCTGCCGTGATAAAAACTGCATGGTACTGGCAAAGTAACAGACCTGAGGACCAGTGGAATAGATTAGAAGACCCAGAAACAACTCCAGATGCACTAAGCCACCTTATCTTTGACAAAGGAGCCAAACATCCCCAATGGAAGAAAGACAGCCTCTTTAACAAATGTTGCTGGAAAAACTGGGCTCTAGCCT
>PVIC010040034.1:0-16949 GCA_004025085.1 Thryonomys swinderianus | reverse complement strand
CCCTCCCTGCCCCTCCCCTCCCCTCCTCTCCCCTCCTCTCCCCTTCTCTTCTCTTTTCTGTTCATGAGACAGGGCCCCACTTTATAGTTCAGCCTGGCCCTGAGCTCACTATGTAGCCCAGGCAAGCCTCGAACTCAGCCATCCTCCTGCCTCTGCCTCCCGAGTGCTGGGATTACAGGCGTGAGCCACCACGTCTGGCATTTGTGGTATGTGGCACTGACTGCTGGTGAGCGTGAGCCACCACGCCCAGTGTTGTTGTATGTGGTTACTGGGGATCGAACGAGGCACCTTGCACTTGCTAGGTTGGCACTGGAACCAATGAGCTAAATCTCTGGCCCATTTCTTTTTTTTTTTTTTTTTAACTCTGAAATGGCTTTATTGGCTCATAATGCCTTTGCATATAAAAAATACTCAAAACACTATGCAGTATTAAATCACAATTATATTTTTATCAATTAAAGCTATCCAGATTATACATTTTTTAAAGAAAAAATGGATCAAATTTTGAAATATTATGACTTAAGTACTATGACAAAATACATACTTCATAATAGCGTTCATCATTATGCAAAGCTGTCTAAACAAACGTCAGAGCTAGGCTACCTGCAGAACCAGCAGGCCATGTCTTGGGACCCTGCACCTGATGGACACAGCCACCCGGTAGATGGATAAAGGACCTGGGTTTCCATGTACAGAGTAAGAGGATGCAACCAGAACCCTCATGGCAAGCTCCAGTCCCCAGTAAGTCCGAGAGCAAAAGGACTAACAACCAACAAACAACAAAATCAGAACCTTGAGGAAAAGGCTGAGCCTGGACTTGACTCTCTACTCAGCAATAGCAGCAAAAAGCGGAATACCTAACAAGCAAAAAAGGCCAATGCCCTGAGCTCGCCTCACCTTTCTTTAGTACAAAGCCTTCACACCCATAATTTTAGCGTGCACAATAATCCCTGTACTCCAGATATCATAGGGCAGGGCAGACATCCTTAAATCAGAGTAAGTTTTAAAACCAATAATCTCTAATCACCAAAACCAAGCCTGGCCTGATGACTGGAAGTGACCTGCCTAGGGAAGGATTTGAACTCCTTTTGTTTAGTTTTTTTTTTTTTTTTTTGAGACAGGGTCTCGCTTTGTAGTTCAGGCTGGCTCTGAGCTCACTATGTAGCCCAGGCAAGCCTCGAACTCAGCAATCCTCCCGCCTCTGCCTCCCAAGTGCTGGGATGACAGGCTTGAGCCACCACGCCCGGCTGAACTCCTTTTGATACAATCAGCAAGGCCATTTGACTCCATATGTAAACAGAAGATGAGTAGAAACTTCTTTTCTTTTTGCCATAATATTTACAACTTTCAGAACAGAGACTACATCACCATTGTGATTGTAGAGTGAAGGCCTGGCTGAAGAGACTCATTTTGGAGATGTCAAAAGAAAAGCAAGTAATCTTGTTACTCTGAGGTGCTGAAATTTTGGAGGTGAATTTTAACACATCTTAAATTAGGTAAGATCAATTGATACAAAAAATATGCAGGATGTGGCAATGATAAAAATAGAATGGTTTTTAGGTCAATGAAGAAAGTCTTTTATGTAGGTAAGTGTACTGTATTTTCTTGTAACAGTCTGGGATGTTCAATGAATCTTTACTAAGCATTATCTCATATCTCTTGTGATTGGGAACAGATGGTCACTATGGTTTTAAGATGATGTTCTGATGATCTGGGAACACTGAACAATCTTTAATCATCTTGAAATTCTGAAGAAATAATTTCACATTTATTGGAAAAATAAGTGACAAGATTTTTTTTCAAGGATGACTGAACACAGAAAGTAGCCATGATTACAGCTATCAAGCCAGATAGTACAATTTGAGCGTTCTCATTCCAAATACATTTTTCTTCATCATTGTCTAAAGATTAACATTGTGCAAGTGGTTACTGAATAAAAGATCAGAGGCGAACACAGTTGCAATATTAAAAGATATGTGCAAAATTCAAGTTATGATCTGAAGTTTTTTGTTTTTTTTTGAGACAGGGTCTTGCTTGGTAGCTCAGGCTGGCCCTGACTCACTATGTGGCCCAGGCAAGCCTCGAACTCAGCAATCCTCCTGCCTCTGCCTTCTGAGTGCTGGGATTACAGGCGTGAGCCACCACACCCATCCTGAAGTAAAATATTTAGTAAAATTAGAGCTTTACTCAGTCATATTGTCAAGCCTACTCTTGAAGGGAAAAGTATGTAATGCTGTAAAAACATAGCATTATATTTTAAAGTTTAATAGTTTTATATATTATATAAATAATAGGGTGAGTTTAATATATAAAGAAAAAGGAAAACAATGTATCAATGATCCCATTGAATATTTGAGGGTGTTTTTTGCAGGCTATGCCACATATATGTTATAACCAGGTAGAGTCTAGCAAAATTTAAGCTCAATATCTGGATTTTTCTTTTGGCATTATAAATGCTTTCTTGTCTTCAGATATTCTTAAGAAAATATTGTTTATTTGTTTCACAATAACAGTTAATAAACACTCCTGAATCATTGTCCTATTAGAAACTCCTTTGGTTAAAGTGCTATTAAAAGCAGTTCTTTCCTTTTTCTTTTTTTAGGGTCTTGCTTTGTCGTTCAGGCTGGCCCTGAGCTCACTATGGTGCCCAGGCAAGCCGCCGCGAACTCAGCAATCCTCTTGTCTCTGCCTCCCGAGTGCTGGGATTACAGGCATGAGCCACCACGCCTGGCATTGTGGTATGCGGTGTTGATTGTTGGTGGGCGTGTCTCCACGCCCAGCATTATATGTGGTTACCGGGGATCGAACTCAGGTCCTTGCGCTTGCGAGGCAGGCGCCGGAACCACTGAGCTAACCCTCCGGCCCAGTTCTTTCCTTTTTCAATCACACATGTTATTCCCAATGTATACTCCTGAATGACTACTCTGTTGATAAATATTGAAAATTTTTTTCCTAGAAATTCATACCAATTCTCTAGCTATCATAGACACACATGGAAGTTCTATTTGAATATGTACTTACTGCCGTAGACATTCCATATTATTTTGTTTTTCTGTTTTGCTGGCTCTTTAGTGAGAAACAAAATGTTGTCATTTATTGCTTCAACATGTATCTCTCCAAAAAAAAATTTCACTAATCTGTTATGCTGCATTTACCCAATATTAAAATCTTCTCTGAAACAGATTAAAATTCTGAATTTTGGGGCTGGAGATTTAACTCAGTGATTCTGGCGCCTGCCTCCCAAACTCAAGGTCCTGAGTTTGATCCTGGTAACCACAAACAATGCTGGGCGTGGTGACTCACACCCACCAGCAATCAATATCACATACCACAGTGCCAGGCATGGTGGCTCACGCCTGTAAACCCAGCACTCGGGAGGCAGAGACAGGAGGATTGCTGAGTTCGAGGCTTGCCTGGGCTCCATAGTGAGCTCAGGGCCAGCCTGGACTACAAAGCAAGACCCTGTCTCAAAAAAAAAAAAATTCTGAATTTCTTTTGTTTTGTTGATTTATATTATACCAGCTCAGGTGTATATGGATACTGTCCTCTTAAGTATTTGGGTTATTTCTTATTGAAACAGTGATAACAGTAGGTAAAGCTTCTTGAGGTTTAGTGCCCATTACCCATCCTACAGGCTACAGATCTACCAGCACCAGGTGTTCACATGGGACTTGTACCTCCCAGCGCATCATCTTTGTTTGATACTGACATAGCCAAATACTTTTTTTTTTTTGGTAAAATTTCTGGATTTCTTTTTTTTTTTTTTGGTAGTGGGGATTAAACTCCAGCCCTTGTGCATCAAAGGTTGGCGAAGTACCACTTGAGCTAAATCCCCAGCCTCTGTGTAATTTGATAGTTCTTTTTTAAATGAAGAATATACTCCATTCACTCCATACTTCTGAATATTACCATTATTAGTATTTTTATAGACTAAAATTTTATTTTTTGATTTCAGAATGCATGTAAGAAATTTAAATGATTATGGTAAAAATAGCAGGAAACTAAAAAATCTACAAAGAAAGGACACTTAAAGCATGAGAATTCGACATTTATCTTTTGTTCTGACACTTGATGCTTGAAGATGCTTAAGCAGACTTAAATCCTAACTTTTACTCTGAAGTGACTGAATAGTTTTAGGATCCCTTCTAGTCACAAGGACACACTGTTTCAACAGTGTGAACCAACCCATGATAAACCTGTATAATACACTCTATTACTGACATCTGTACAATTTCTATACTCTGGTAGTTTAATTCAACATGTCCCCTTTGGCATTTAATAATTACTTGATTCAAAATATTTATTTTCTATTTTTCTTGCTCTTTATTCATTGGAAATACATATATTCTTCCTGCTGAAATTAATTACATTATTCAAATCTTTCTCGAAGTTCAACCCCATACATCCACATCATTTTTTTATGTAATTATTTGGATTTAAGTGTTTTCTCATCCCTTTGTGAGGACAATCACATTCATATGTCTTGGGCTATTCTCAGATAATTTTTCTACTTTCTGAATTGTATTAATGAATAGATGTTCTAGTAAATGATATCCTTCTATATAAGGTGTTTAGTAATGTTTTAATTACTAAACAATTTAGGTGTTCTGGTAATGTTTTTATTGCACATTCTTACAACGTTAAGTAGCTTCCCATTTCAATTAAGAATTATTTTCTATTAAATCCTTATAAAGGTGACTCCAGGATCACTTGAATTCTATTCTTGTGTGTAAATTCTGCTTTCACTCTGATGGTTCTTTTAAGGTAGTTTGCTTGATCTCAGGATTTTTTTCCTGGTTGTTATGTTCATTTATTATAATATGTTTAAGAAATTTTAGTGAATTATTTACATGCCTTATATATATCATTCTTTTTTAATCTTGACCCATCTTTTTTTAACAGTTCAGAGAATCAATGGCTAACATTTCTTCACATATATTACTTTAATAACATCCATCAAGATCTCCTTCAGTCCTGCTTATCTCTTCTCTTTTCTAAGTAAAAATTATTTGTTTCAAAATTTCGTCAGTGAAAACTCTATTTACTGATTTCCAATTCAGTTGTATCTAATTTATCACTTGTGCTGCTTATCTTACAACTTGTTTGCTTTTATTGGCATTTATTTTTTATTAATTTTCTCTATACCTTAAATATCTTACTTTCTCATTTCCGTGACTGAATCCTTATTTAGTTATACTTTTCACACTTTGGTATAATATATTCTGTCTAACAAGTCTAGTGTTTTTATTTTTTTTTTTTTGAGACAGGGTCTCACTTTGTAGTTCAGGCTGGCTCTGAGCTCACTATGTAGCCCAGGCAAGCCTTGAACTCAGCAATCCTCCTGCCTCTGCCTCCCGAGTGCTGGGATGACAGGCGGGAGCCACCACGCCCGGCAAGTCTAGTGTTTTTATAACATGGAAACCTTTGTGTATATAAATCCCATTTTTATTCTTATTATTTGCTGTTCTACTCACTATTCAGCTGTTACTGTAATGCACTGTACAATTATCCTAAAAAAATTTAGTGACATTAAAGCAACAACCTTTTGTTTCATGGGATTTACCTGTGTCTATGGCTGCAGCCTGAAACCTGTGTGGATATCGGAGCTTTCCACCACCTCCAAACACTGTCCCATGAAGGAGGTTCGGGAATGCATTTGGAATGCGATCTTGTGCTAGGTAGGGGAGAAGAGAGTTGATCTTGTGATAGGTAGAGGAAGGGGAGAGTTGGCAGAAACTTGCAATGTCTCTTGCAAGTCTGTTATTAGTGTGGGAACTGGTCTGTGCCCATTCTTCTGGACAGTGCCAGTCCTGTGCCTCAGCCCAACATCAACAGAACAAAGAACTGTACTGGGAATGTGTGTTTTGGCAGATTACTTCTAAATTCAACATACTAATATAAATGTTCACTTGGAACCCAGAAGATAGAGACCTTTTAAAGATGAGGTCACCCTATGTTCTTTAGCACTACAGAGCCCAGGCTGCCCTGGAGTCCTCAACAGCCCTCCTGCCTGACCCACAAGATGGTATTCCAGTCTGCTACCATGTCTCCATATGGAAATTTTTTAATTGAATTCTTTATTGGTACATTTTATATACAGCTCACATTCACACTCAACATTGGGGGATTTGTACCAGTATAAGAAATAAATTCTCATTTATACCATATGGGTATTTTTGATGGCTCTCTTTCTTTTATGAAAACTTAGGTTATCTATTCATTTTGACAATGAATATCCAGTATCCCAGTGAGTCACATGGCGCATCTACTCGCCTGTGCCGTGAAAATTACCCTCAAATATGCAGTGTCAATCTTAGTCAAAGAAGAAATTCAGAAGCTGTCACTGCTATAAAGGAGGCCATCTCATCTAAAGCAAAAATGGTAATTTTTCTTTTTTTAATGTTATGTAATAATTCAAATACCTCTCACGTTTTCACCTATTAACTATGTGGTGAACTGAGTTAAATACCTTCACTTAAATAATAAGTTCAGCAAAGAGATCAAGAAAAAATATTCCTTTGATGTGTAGAAAAATAAAAGCTTAGACCTCTGTATGGATCTCAGTGTAGCTCTTGAGTTTTCAGTTCCTCTTAAAATAGTAGATCTTACTACAGTAACAAATGTTAGTTAATTCTTTTAATTTATTTTTTAAAGTCAAAAACACTTGATAGTTTAAAAAAGCTTAAAGCATTATAAACTTGCTAATGTAGCAGAATAGGAAATGTAAATACATTTCTTGAAATACATGCCATTTCATTTTAGCTATCATCCTGGTACCATTAAAGTTATATAAACATGTACTTAATTGGGACAAATTGCCCTAATTATTTTTGGCATTCACCCACTCAATATCATACATTCTCTTACTGAATACAATTCTGTGATGAGCACTATCATTTGCTCTCCTACTTTGGGCACTGACCTTTCACTGAAGAAACACATTTAAGCTGATGCTATGGAGCTTAAATTGCTGTGTGTGGTAATAGCAGCGTGTCCTGACAGATAGGATTGAAGGTCCCAAACACAAACCTAAGTCAAATGTTGGCTCTCTATGGTCTAGTTCCAGCACAAGTGAGTTTTGTTTACTTGCTTGTTTAGCGTGGCTTTTTCTTTAATTTGATAATAATCATAGCTGTCTTATGTCACCAGTGACTTTGGCATTTAGGCTCACAGCAGTAGAAAACACATGGTAAGAAGAATTCAAGTAGCATTAATTATCATACTCATGATTTTTAAAAACTCAATCCCCTTCACATCAGTTCTCTTACAGTAATGAAAATAATCATGAACACCAAGCATCAGTTTGTCCATTGGATAAAGGAGTCTCTCACCCAGATTGAACTTAAGTTGGTTCTTAAAGTGAAACCCATTTTTTAAAAGTAAAATCAAGAATCTGAAAACATTCCAATGAAAGAGAAAATGGATCACATACAAAGTGAGCAAGGTCTTAGAATTAGGTGATTTTCTCTAGTACCAATGCCACAGTTACTGTCACAGGAGGAACTAACTGAAAAACAATCACCTAACATTCACCTAACATATCTGTATCTATATCTATCTATCTATCTATCTATCTATCTATCTATCTATCTATCTATCTATCTATCTATCTATCTATCTATCTATCTAGCTAGCTAGTTAGCTATCTATCTATCTATCTATCTATCTATCTATCTATCTATCTATCTATCTATCTATCTATCTATCTATCTATCTATCTATCTATCTATAATGTTCTGATGTTTCTTGGGTTCTAGTTTCTGACCAAATTTGGAATATTCCTATAAAAGGAATGCTACAAATCAATTAAATCCAAACAGTTTGCTCAACACATTTTCTATGTATATCCATCCTCTCATACACTCCAAGATTCAAAGTTAATTTTCAAAAGAATGTAACAGAATTTTCTTTTTAGTCAATGGAATCTTTTTGATATTTACTATCTAAATTTTTCTGTCCTTAGATTTTTGAGACTCAACAGAGATGCTTTACACAAGAGCATATGGAAAGGTGAAAAAGCTGGTTCCAAAGTCTAACCCTTCCTTCATTCAGCACAGTCTTTTTTTTGAGACAGAGTCTGTCTTTGTAGTTCAGGCTGGACCTGAGCTCACTATGTAGCCCAGGCAAGCCTTGAAGTCAGCAATCCTCCTGCCTCTGCCTCCCGAGTGCTGGGATGACAGGTGTGAGCCACCATGCCCGGCACTGTGGTATGTGGTATGTGATATGTGGTACTGATTGCAGGTTGATTGTTGGTGGGCATGACTCACCACACCCAGCATTGTATGTGGTTACCAGGATCGAACTCAGGACCTTGCGCTTGTGAGGCAGGTGTTGGAACCACTGAGCTAAATCTCGGGCCCAGCACAGTCTTTTTAATAATCAACTTTATATTACATAAACTAAAGAGTTGGGCATAGATGATCCTAAAAGATACCTCCACTAAATGCCACTGTGCTCTGTGCTAGATACTCTGATCCACAAGAAGGAAAAGGAGCAAAATTCTGGCCCTTTTCCACACCTAAATTCTAGGAACAGACCTCGAAACCTACGGTGGTGAAGACCACGTGGATGCTACACAGACCACCTTTAAAGCAGAGCCGTAAGCATGGGAGGAAGAGCTGCCTCAGTGAACACCTGAACACCCAGAATCTCTCACGCCCTCCTCCAAGACAGCGTCTTAAAGAGCATAAGGTCAGTGTCGTGTGTGTAATACCTACATTTATTCTTTCAAACATTTCTATTGATGATTTATTTTATGATTTTCAGTATACTAAACAATTAGTGCTTAACAGGAAAAATGTCAAAAAATAAAGTATTATATTTTTAATATTTACTGTTTGTAGAAGAGCATCAAAATTTTTAGCACTGCTGGGTGTGGTGGCTCATACCTGTAATCCTAGCACTTGAGAGGCAGACGCAGGAGGAGTGCTGAGTTCGAGGCTTGCCTGGGCTATATAGTGAGCTCAGGACCAGCGTGAACTACAAAGAGAGACTCTGCCTCAAAAAAAAAAAAAAAAAAAATAGCACCAACTGATTTTAGTTGACAAAGTCTAAAAAAATAACACAAATAAATTCCTATATGAACTACAATGAAAATACCAATAGAAATCTACAACAAAAATACTCTTTACTTCAATTATCACAACTTAGGTAGTCTTCACACAACAGCACAATCCATACACAGGTGTCACTTACACCGACGACATCTTTTGTTTTCCTGTCTCTTTTGGAGGACATATTTAACATTCTGTTGGTCTTGCTGCTTTGCCAGAAGATTCTTATTATATTAAACAATGTGTAGTTAACAGAAACATAAAATATCAATAAAATAAACTATTAAGGTCAATATGAATTGTATGTTTAGAACAACCAACATTTTCCTATCATCTACATACTTCCTTACAAAACCTAAAGATGTCATAAATACAGTCCCATAGGAACTGTAATGGAAACATCAATATGTGATAATAAAAGTAACCTTGCTTAATCACACCTGAGGGGGTTCTTCGCACATGACAACTGCATGTTCCATGCACATGTCTTGCTTACACTAACAGCCCAAGCGCCTAGCTCTACTTTCCTGTGTAGCAGGCTATTTTTGCCACCATCCTTGTCTTCTTTATCAAGAGCTTCTTATTGTATTATATGGTACGCACTAATGAAAACCAAGGTATCTATAAAATATCAACTATGTAATGAGTGGTTAGAAGAGACATCAGTATTTTCACATCGGCAGTTTAACTCCTTACAAAACCTAAAAGATAACACAAGAAATAAAAACCTATATGAACTAGAATGAAAATACTAGTAGAATTCTACAATAAAAATAATCTTTGCTTCCTTTGTCACACCCGAGACAGTTTTTACATATGAAAACTGCATGTTTCATGCACAAGTATCTGTTACACTGACAGTACATATATTTTGCTTTCTTGTCCTTTTTTGTAGGACACAACTGACAGCTTTTGGTTTTCCTGTTGTCTTAGCAGTTCTCTGCGATGCTGCACCGACCTGTTCATCTATCAGCTTGCCAGTGTGCTCCACAAGTTTTTACAAAGTTCCCGAGGTAGAAACATTGCTGGGGACCCCTGAAACATTACTGGAAACTTCTGCAGTAGGCTCTAGTCTCCTGCTCAGTACTCGATGCAGCCCTGAGGGAGATAAAAACAAAAACAAAAACTGAAAGACAGAACTAAGAGAGACAGAAAGTGGGGCACCAGGACAACCAGTGTTTGCACAACCGATAAGGGTGCTAGATAGTCGAAGGCACTTTTTTTTATTAGTTATTGGGGCAAAGGTGAACTACATGGAAGGATGAACACTCATGCAGTTTCTATGGAAATTGTTGGAGCTAAAGCTCTTAAAGACAAAGCATATAGAATGTGTTACTTGTATTTCTTCATTTGTGTATTTCACTTCATGTGGCATTTCACTTATGACAAATAAATTCTACCATGGAATGGTGTGGTTGAGATTGTTTACAATGGTTTTCACCCCCACCAAGATCCTGGTTCTAACGCTGGACTATTCTATTTACTTGTGTGACTTTACTTGTGTTCTGTACCATTTCAATGAGTCAAATATGTACTAACATTGCTGTTTACTTTGTCATCCAAATTAGAGAAGTCTTCACTCCTTGTGTCTGTATTGGTCAGTTCTTGCTCCATTTCAGTCACAGGAACTTTGGTTTACACGGACTGTCAAACTCATCATCATCATCATCTTCCACGAAAGAGACACCTGGTGATTCACTTCTGACCTCCAAAACTTGCAGGTCTGGTTTTTCACGTGCCACTGTGCTGAACTGAGCTACTTCTACAAGAAAAATCAAAAGACCACATTAAAAAATAATCCAAAACAAGCCTTAAATGCACAGAAATTCAGCAATGAGCACTTCATCGGTAAAACTTAACTGCTCCTGCTTTGGAGCACTTGTGCCCACCTTGGTAATAGTCTGCCAAGTTACTGAATGCAACATGGGCTCCTGGTTTACTCAGGGCAGTTACTGTGAGCCACACCTGGCTTCCATTATGGTGAATTACATACTTGTAGGACCCAAGAATGGTGTGGGTGTATTTTCCCCACTGTGATGCTCAGGAAAAGATATGCAAAAATGTTACACTGAGCATTATGCGAGTAAGTATCCCAGTCTAACACTTACACCCGTGCCTAAACTTCGCTGTTCATTGTACTAAGAGGTAAACACAAAGATTGCTTCCTGTATCCCTCAGGCACATCTACTGAGCCACATGGCCTAACTACTATCATGTTAAAGTACAAATTTGCATTAGGAAAGTATAGTATGTGTTATGTAATTGAATACCCACCCACCCCGTCTCTTAGGAATCTGCATTGGGTTTAACACCACATTGACAGCAGGTGCAAATTCAACTCAGTAATTATCTATCCATTTAGAACAGATTCGAAGGAAGTTGTAAAGGGAGTCTTTCCCCCTACAGTGACTTTGCAAAGCACACTCCTGAGCCAGGAGAAGTCAATACAAACAAGGAAAAGGGTTTTATGATCCAGTGTGGCTTTTCTAAAACCCTTCTGAACAGAGTGATGCAAAAAATTCAGTAGTAAAAAAACTACTCGTGGGGTGGGGGGGGGGGCACTCTAACATCTAGAAATAATGTAAAGATAATAAAAGTTTCATTTTTTCCAGCCCATTTTGCTCTCCTACATAATGTTTTCTGCTGATGGATGATTTTTTTTCTATTGTACAGCTAGATAAGTAGTGAGTGAATATATGAGTGCACCATTCATCACAATGGATTTAAGCTATAGAAAATACTCAAGTGGGCGTTATATGATTCTGCTTAGAGCCTTTGTAGAAATGATTCAATTAAAATGAAAGATTGCACAGCTGTAACATAGACAGCATTCTGAAAAGTTCCCATTCTTGCTTGATCAGCAATTAAAAACAGGTAAAGGGAAACGTCACTTTCTCCCTGTTAATTATATATTCACACGAACCTTTCAAATTTGATAACTGTTGAGTTCTGTATTCTCATCTGGTTCAAATTTTACCACCTTGATAACAATTAAGTACAATTTTTGAAATAGCATAGTAATTTTCACGAAGGCAATACATATAACAGACAACAATATGTTTTGTCATGTGAGATTGTTAGATGAAAAGATGATTTTTCAAATCATTTTAGAAACAAATACTAGAGGTCAAATCCTTTGGGGAATGCTAATGAGATCATTTGTTTTTCAGTGTATAAGACTTTTCATAGACTTTGTGAGGGAATAGTCTAGTAGGAAATACATACATATATATACATATATATACGTGTATATATACATATATATGCATATATACATACATGTATGTATACATATATATACATATATATGTGTATATATATACGTATATATACATATATATATACATATATGTGCATCAGAAAGCTGAGATGGGAGACATAAGGAGAGATATGATACAGGGAACCATTTTGAATAACACGATTGTTCTAGAGAACAAATTTGGGACAACAGTTTAGAATGTTCTGTGGACACTTATTTACTAATATCTGTATAAACACTGTAAATGGAATTAGTTTACACATCTATTTTCCTTTCTAATACTGACTACAAAAATAGTGATCATTTCTTGCATTGTATTACTCATGAAATTTTCATAAAATAAGGTCCTAAATCTACTCTAATAAAAATAATCACTTCATGGCTACTTTCCCAGATACACGGATATTGGCTTCCATATCTCTTGCTGCTTCTCAAAGTACAGTCAGGCAGAGGGAATTCCATTCACAGAAATTCGCAGACAACAAGAATCAGTGGGTTATAAAATGAAAAGTCCAGGAATTTTAAGAACTGCTGAAATATAATGTGAGTTGTGAACTTTGGCAATTTGTCCACCCATGGCTAGAAGAGATTGGGAACCTCAATTTGAAACTCTTCCTTCATTATCCATGAAAGAACATGTGTTCTCTGCACACACAGAATACATTTTGCATGAGTGCCTAGGTAACAGTTTCACATTAGTAAGAAACTTTAGAACATACTAGAAGTTAAAAGAGTCTGGTACAGCCTTGCTGGAAAACATTGGTACCATTTACACCATTATTTCCATGAGGAAAGCTATTATAAACTTTGTAGTAACTTTTATAATTTGACCTATGCATATAATAAGAATATCTAGCACAATTTATATGTTCTATGATACACATTAAAATAGTGGCTATTTATATATGCATGTACTTAACCCAAAGGTTGGGCTTCGATTCTCATACTGAGGTTCTTCAGAGGAACCAGTGTTGGCAAGTCTTGATTAAGAATACACTAAAATACAGCTGGGGATTTAGCTCAAGTGGTACTGTGCCAACCTTGAACACACAAAGGCCCAAGTTTGATCCCTGGTACTGCCAAAAAAAATGCACTAAAATATTCTGTTTAGAGACTATTTAAAACACTATCTTTTCTCTTGCTCACTGGTTTCCAAACTTGCAGATTCTGTGAAAGTCATTCAGAAGGTAAAAACTGGCTCAAGGGCTATGTCATCTAGAACTACTCCCAGAGAGACATGCCAAATAAGAAGGCACTTTCCTGGCTTTCATAGTTCTAAGATTCTTTTTAGTATAATTTTATCTTATGTAAAGGGACAGATCAATAATGACCTAATCTGCCTTTTGAGGAACTTTTCTTTTTACCCTTCATGCTCAGCAATTTTTGTTTTATAGTTGCGAAAATTATTTTAAAATTATATTTTAGCTGGACTTTTAACCCAGATTGTGTGAGTTCCTGCCCTTGTGTTACCTTAAATAACCCAACTATTCTGGACTACTTCATATGCAATAGAGATTATAATAGTTTATTTCTTCATAGGTGGGATTACAATGATTTCTCTCTTCATACACTTGTGTAGGGTGGCTGAAAACATATTTTAAGCACTTCAAAGATAATGTGGAAAACAGTGAGAAGTGCTAAGTAACTCTTAGGGGCAGTAAATTGTAATTGTATGTTAGCTGATTCCAAAGTTTTTATTCCAGGATTTCTCATTTTTTTTCGCTTACCAATGAGTTTAGCTTTATTTTCAGTAAGAAAGCATTTTATAATCACAGTATGAGGACACTTAATAGATGTGATTTCCATTAAATGATCAATGAAATGTTAACACACCAATTTTGGATTCCATTAGTATTACTTTCACTATACTGGTATTTTCACTTACCACGAATGTATTTTATTTGAATATTTAACTCCATTGTAGTAAGTGACAAAGTAGCAGCATATATCTTTAACTATTCCTGGCTCACTCTAGTTGTTGGAAAACAGAAATAACCACAAGAATCCTGCCTCATTAGAAAGATCAGCAAATTAATCAGTAAGTACCAGTGGGATATACTTACCATAGCCTATGTTAAGGACAGTACAGTACTATTCTATGCACTAACACAGTACTAGGTTTAAGAGCTAAATTTTAACAAAATCAGTTAGGAAAGTAAGTAAGTTGTTCAACTCCAATTTTGTATCAGAAAGATGATATTCTCAAAATATGCACTTAGAATTTCCAAATAAATTTTTAAAACAGAGTTAATATTAACCAAATGCTTTTATATTACAATGAAGCAAACTGAAACCCAGAAAACTAAATGGTTTACTTAGGAAAAAGTAACACAATTATTTAATGGAATAGACTGAGTTAGATCCCAAGTATCCTGCTTCCCCAGCCAGAGAGGGAAATTCTAAAAATTCTAAAGCTTTATTGTTTTTAGACTCTGTCAGGTTCATTTGTTTTTCTATACAGTGGACCGCTGGTCCTCAGTATCTGTATCACAATGTATGTCACGGATTGTTTTCCTATTTATCTAGGATTCCAGCATTTATGACCATTCTTACTCCTATCATCAAATAGATATCCCACAGGAAGGAAACACTCTTCATGCCAGCCAGATAAAAGCAATAAACTAAGCAGACTACATATTGCCCTGAGTAGCACACAGATAATCACAGTAATTGTTCCCTTCATCTATCTTTATCTTGTATTGCTGAAAATAGCTATGATTCTGCTAAAACTGCAACTTTCTATTTCAATCACAGATAACACCTAGAAACCATTCTCATACAAAGTTATTTATCATCATTCAGGGGAGAGATATAGAGAGATGCTAAATGTTTATCTGTTTTCCCTCCAAAATATATTTTGTGAGGCTTTCTTAAATATCACTGAGTAAGGCCAATGGGCCCAATTCCTGCTTTTGAGCCAATTGCTAAGAATTGAAATCTCTTATAAAACAAAGATTATCTTTTCAATTTTACCTTTTATAAATGGATGCTATCAAAGTTCAAAAAGTATTTCCAGCAAAAAGAAAAATCAACATCTATATGCAGATCTAATCTTACTATTCTGTCAAATTTGCCATATACTTTTTGTGAGTTCTATAGATGCCTTCCATCTGTTTTTTCGTTCTCCACATGCAGAGAAAATTTAAAATAGTTTATGTCTTACACAAAAGTCTATATTATTACTATATGTCTATATTTTTACTGTATTACTGTATTATTACTGTGTCTATATACTACTATATTATTATTTTCCTAAAATATTGTTGATTCTATGTTTGAACTTAGGCTCTATCACTCCAGAGAGGACATTTCATTGCATTTGTCAAATATTATGTTTACTAGAAATATATCAACACTGACAAGGTGGAACTTTGGTCCACTAGCTACCATATACTATTTTATTATGCAAGCAATACAAGTCATCTTTGCTTCTACTCAGTGATGTGATGCTTCCTATTACTTATCACTTACTTCTACTAGAAGTACTCTACTAAATATTTGTGTTCATATTACATTGTATTTTTATACAAGAGACTCTTAAAGATCACATCCAGAAACTTAATTCTTTCATGTGGTAAAAGCTTTCAATAGCTTCTATTTTACTATTGATATATCTCATCAGCTTGCTTTTCAAATGATTTTTACAATAAACATAACTACCAACATGATAGAACATTGTTTCCGAACATTCTCAACAGCATTTTGCCTTTCACAACTTAATTTTTGCCAATCTGATGGCCAGAAATTATTTAATTTGCATTTTATGGATCACTATTAAAATGAACATCTATTAAAATGTTTATTAGCCATTCACATCTGTGAAGCAGTGGTTAATTTCTTTTATTTTCTTCAATTGAAATATTTGCCTTTTTCTTACCACTTTTTAGGAGTTCTTTATACATTCTGGATACTTACCCTCTGGTAGGCGTGTGGCAAATACTTCATTTCCATGTATTGTTTACAGTTTCATTTTGGCCAAAGGATGTTTGAAATTCCCAGTATTTTGTTTGCTTTTATAGTCTGAAATTATTATTTTTCTTCTTTGGTTTGCAATTACTTGTATTATTTAATAAATCCCTCTTTAAAATAACACATCAAAAATATGTACGACATTCTTCCATAAACTTAAAAATCTCTATTTCTCATTTAGATCTTTAACCCATTAAGAATTTATTTATAGCCGGACGTGGTGGCTCATGCCTGTAATCCCAGCACTCAGGAGGCAGAGACAGGAGGACTGCTGAGTTCGAAGCTTGCCTGGGCTACATAGTGAGCTCAGAGCCAGCTCGAACTACAAAGCGAGACCCTGTCTCAAAAAAAAAAAGAATTTATTTATAATGAAATAAAGTTCTTATTTTGAGGTGAATAAATTATTGGTTTCATATTATTTGTTATTAAATTATATTATTGTCCTAGCATGTAAGTATTTTCACATTTGTTTATTTTGTCTCTAAAATATTTTCATCCCTAGGTCAAAAGTTTAATCCTGAAAATACAACCTAACTTAGTTAACTACTACTTCAAAATTTTGCCAAGTGGAGCAAATGGAGACACCTGGAGTATATACTAATAAGTGAAATCAATAGATCACAGATAGACCATTCCCGGATCTTCTCTTTGACATGAACACCTGTAGA
>PVIC010040033.1:0-16848 GCA_004025085.1 Thryonomys swinderianus | reverse complement strand
AGACTCCATGCCCAGCATTATATGTGGTTCCCGGAGATCGAACTCAGGACCTTGCGCTTGCGAGGCAGGTGCCAGAACCACTGAGCTAACCCTCCGGCCCGATCTTGTCATTCTTTATGGCAGAGTAATACTACACTGCACTATTAAAAAAAAATACTAGAGGAAAGAAAGCCAGGATTCTAATGTACACTTGAAGATGTAAGAATTTCCCATTGAAACTTTACCTTCTCTGGAGTGAGGCACTTCATGTTGGTTGACTTTAATATGTGCTGTAAGTAGTCATTTAAATCAACCATATTGGTGTTAACTGTCACCTGTAGAAAAAAGTAAAGGAGATCATAAATCCTACAATAAAAAAGCTGCAAACCAATGATATTTCATACTAAAATCTCAAGCATTAAGAGTAGGTAACAAGTTAACATCTACAAAATCAACCAACTACAAGCTGGTATCAGAATTTGCATAGATAATATCACAGAGAGATCAACATGAGGCATATAGAGCACTTCTAATAAAAATAAAGGTTTAACAAAGTAGTAGGCTTTATAATCCCAGGTTAGAAGTTATACTATAAAGCTACAATAATAAAAACATGTTCTAGCACAAAAATAGGCAATGTAGACCAATGGAATAGAAGACACAGAAACATTCATCTTTAGCCATCTAGACTTTTTTTTTCCAGTTTTTTCTCACTTTGTCATTCAGGCTGGCCCTGAACTCACAGCACTCCTCCTGCCTCTGACTGCTCTGAAATCTTCTTATTATTGTGATGTATACTCATCTTCATGGCAGTATAATTCACAATAGCTAAACTATGGAAATAGCCTAGAAGCCTATTAACAGATAAATGGAGAAAGAACACATGGTATATACACACATAATAGAATATTACTCAGCATAAAAAAGGATAAATTTAAGTCATTTAAAACAAAACAGCTAGTAACCATAATGTCAAATGAAATAAATTAGACAAACAAGATTAAATAGTGCAGGGTTTCTCTTACATGAGAAACCCAAAAATAAATAAAGAGGAAAATAAAGAAGAGATAGGAAACCGGCAGACTTTTTGGAGATGAAGGGGATTCTGAGAAAGTACATAGCAAGTGGGAAGAAAGGTGATCAAAAATTATCAAGTTATGATATACACACGCACCAACTCACTAAAACAAATCTGAAATTATTATATATCACAAACATACAATTAATAATTATTAAAAAATCACCCCAAAAGAAATAGTTTCTTAATAGGCTACAGAATTTGCAAAGCCTCTTTCAGAGACTCGATTCATGGTAAATTATCATTTATACATAGAAAAGATGCAGTATTTGTCTGTTTTACTTAATCATATTAATTACAGAACTGCTACCCTATAACAGTTTACAGCACCAAATTACCATACTACCTGTATGATTTCTAGTTAAGGCTACCTGCTTTTCTTAATTGACAGATTTTTGGGTTCTTGCTAAGTAGCTTAGGCTGCTCTTGAACTCATATAATCCAGGCTGGACTGAAACTCATCCCTTCCCAGGGCTGAGATTACAAATGTGTGCCACCATACCAGGTCTTTAATTGACACATTTTAGTGGGATTAATTTAATCATGGAACCCCTTGACTAGTCAAAAAGAAGAAAGATAAAGTATTAGGAAATCTCTGAAGAACTAACTTTGTTTTCCCATTCAAATTCAGCCCACATCTGACGGAATTCAGCATCAGTGCAAGTTGCAGGCTGGATATAGTCCATGATGTCAATGTGTATATCACTAAGGACCACACAATTTCTGTCACTTGCTGCTCCAGAGACATCATAAACTGTAATACATACATACAAAAGATCCTTAATCACAATGGTAAATTTCAATTTAAAAAATTTAATATATCTAATAATAATTATGTTAGCAAATACTTATATACTATGTATGAGGCTCCTATTCTAATGGCTTCACAAACAATACTTATTAAATACTCCCATCAGTCCTATCTGATAATATTTCTTACTTTATAGACAAAGAAATGGAAGCAGAGATAAATCAAGTAAATTAATCAAGACCACACAACTTGGTAAGATATCTTCAGACATTTTTAAAACTCAATTTGCTTAAGATCTACTATGTTTCTCTCAAATTTGGTTTTTACTTCTATTATCTCTTGTTTTGGTGGTAGTTATAAAAACCAGCCCAACAAACTCAGCCCAGAGATCTGAGGATACTTTCGCCATTTTCCCTTTAACCAGTAACTATAACATTTTCCTTTTTTGGGTACCAAGAATCGAACTCAGGACCGTGTGCTTGCCAAACAGGTACGGCACCACTGAGCTAAGTCCCTGGCCCTAGTAACTGTAACTTCTTAACATCTACTACATTTTATCTCTCTTTCATTTCAACCACTGCTCCAACAGCTGAAACCTTCTATCATCTCTCATTGGGTTTCATTAATAACCTATTAATCTTCCTGCTACTTCTAAAATGCTCTTGCAGAAATGCTTAATAACTTAAATCTGTAATCCCCTTTCTAAGGATAGTCTGAAATCTTTCATATGGCAATAAACTATTACGCTTACCAACTTAAATTCATCTGTTCCATTACATTCCAACTCACTCTAAAAACATCAGGTGCATCAAATACTTGTATAAGGTAGGATCAAAAATTACAGTGAATGGCTTTTTTTGGGGGCAGTAACAGGGATCAAACTTGGGCCCTTGGGCCTGCAAGGTAGGTGCGGTACCCTGAGCTAAAACTCCGGCCCTAATTTAAAAAAAAAAATTATTACAGTAAAGACACGTTGTAATTAACTGCCTTCTCTTAATAATAGTCTCTCTTGCATCATATACACTTGTCTCATAATTCTTGCCACTTTCTGAAGTAGTTTTAGAAGCTTGCTTTTGTGTTTTTAGTTGTGTTGTCATGGCTGTTTCATGTCCCGAATCACTCAGAAAGTTTACCTTTGGGCCGGGGGTTAGCTCAGTGGTTCCATCTGCCTTGCAAGTGCAAGGTCCTGAGCCTGATCCCCAGTAACCACATACCACAATGCCAGGCGTGGTGGCTCACACCCACCAGCAATCAGTACCACACCACAAGGCTGGGCATGGTGGCTCATGCCTGTAATCCCAGCACTCGGGAGGCAGAGGCAGGAGGATTTCTGTGAGTCTGAGGCTTGCCTGAGCTACATAGTGAGCTCAGGGACAGCCTGAACTACAAAGTGAGACCCTATCTCAAAAAAAAAAAAAAGTTTACATTTCATGGTCATTTTGACTTTGGAGAAGAGCCAAAAGTCACATGATGCCAAATCTAATAAATTAGGTAGATGAAGACATACTGTATTACTTTATACATGCTTGCTTTTAATTGCATGGCACTCAGCAGCATTTATCGTATTTTCAATCATAGCTCATAAAGACATGAAAGAAGACCACCAGAACTGCTTCAAAAAGTGGCAAGAATGACAGGGTGTGTTGTAAGGGGAGAATATTTTGAGGGCAATTAATGGCACCATTCTTTCACTATAATAAGTTTTTAAAAATTTAAACACCATATATTTGATGACATCTCTTACTTGTTTTACCTATATCTGCTTGTAGAACCCTGATTTTTTAAAACCCTACTGTAGAATTACCTCTTCCATGAAGCCTTCAGAACTTGCTTTTTTTTTTTTTTTTTTCCCTTTTTGCAATACCAAGGATTAAACTCACAACCTCATACACGCAAGGCAGATGTGGTGCCACTAAGGTAAATTCCTGACTCTCATAATCTTCCTTTTAATCTCTTACCACTCTGAGATGGACTAAATTCCTTCATGGATTCCAAGCTACCTAGTACAGGCTTCTTGAATAGCACCACTAGACACTGCACTATTAATTTTATATACCAGTTTCTTCCTACTTGACAATAAGCCATTTGAATTCAAAGATCTTTTCTTCTTCACTACAGTAGCTCTATCTCTTTGAAAGAAACAGTTAGACAATATGCTTAGTGACTGAATGCCTCTAAAGCTTCTTGTTAGGTCTGATATACCCCTAAGACTGTGGCCAGAAGGGCCTATATCAAATTTTAGATTCTGTTCAAATGGTATCTTTTGATACCACATCTTCTTCCTTTTTATAGAGCTTTCCACTGTAATATTTTTACTGTTTGATCCCAAAGCACATAGTTTATCAATTTGCCTTTATCACATTATATTCAAGTTAAATATTTTTCTATCTTTTCTTCTTAATGGGCAGATTTTCATTTCTTTTTCCTTCTTTTCACTTTCAGTTCTGGTTTTTGTTTTGGTGGCATTAAGGATTGAATCCAGGAAGTGCTGATCCTTAGCCCCCCCCCTTTTTTTTTTTTTTTTTTCTTGAGACAGGGTCTCGCTTTGTAGTTCAGGCTGGCTTTAAACTCACTATGTAACCCAGGCAAGCCTCGAACTCAGCAATCCTCCTGCCTCTGCCTCCCAAGTGCTGGGATTACAGGCGTGAGCCACCACGCCCGGCCCTTAGCCCTTTTATATTTAATTTTGAGATACAGTCTCACTAAGTTGACCAGGCAGGTTTCAGCCTCCCAAGTAGCTAGAATTACAAGCGTGCTGCCACACCCAGGCAAGCCTTCTGGTTTCTTCAGGATAGTGATTCTATTTGGCTCATTTCTGTATATCCACTACATAGTATAAAATGTGGTACCATCGAGTGCTCCATAAATGATATAGTCTATCCTGAAGCTGATTCCACAGCTACTCACTATAGAAATTATTTAATAAAAATATGTAATTCTCACATGCCATAAAATAGTACCTTACCTATATTACCAAAAATGATTCCATTTTCTGTTGATGCTACTTTGACATTAGCTTTAATATTTGCAAAATCATGAGGAGCAAGAGTCAAAGGAGATGGCTTTTCCACAAGTTTCAGATCCCCTGTATGGGAAAAAAAAGTTTGGACATAACTAAAAATACATATATTAGCCAACAATAAAGTGTATACAACTTAATATTTTTGAGCAAAATAAAGCATATGAGAAGAATATAATTTAAGTATTACAAGGACAAAATGAAGTCCTTTAATACTCTTATTATGCACAGAAATTTGTACTTTTTTTTAAAAGAGACACCTCAAAATAATTCTGTATTTAATTAATATGTGGGAGGGTTACTTTCATCATCCCAGTTTATTTCAATGAAAGAGTAGGAACTTTTCAAAAACTTATATTTTCCAGCACAAAGACAAAACAATCTAGAAAAAGACTTGTAAATTCTCGAGTTACTTCATTGTACACAGGCATCAAGCTGTGCTGAGGAAACAAGGTAAAATATGCTTTCCCTTGATATACTTAAGTTCCTTAACTATTGCATAGGCCATATGGAATGACATGGGCACTGCCCTGTTCCTGTATAGTATGCATTTTCAAAACCAGATGTCAGAATGGTCAGAGGCGAGTTGGTCTCTTGTGTCTTTATTGGGAAAAAAAAAAAAAATCACATACTGCTAAAGGTAATAATGATACATACCTCTAGGCAGATGTAGTAGGTACCAGCATAAACTCTGCACTAAAGCAACTACAGATTTAATGGAGTGAGCCGCCAAGTAAATCTGTACCTTCAACACCTTTTGTTATTCTAAAAAAACTGATATTTGCTAGATTAAACTCGGGAACTGAACACAGCAGATTGTGCCAAGATCATAAGCAAGTCTGTATGACAAAGGTTCAGAAAACTGGAAGTGAAGAAGTCTAAATTTTAAACATAAAATTAAAAAAAGGGCTCAAAGGAATACTTATACTGAAGTCTATGCACTTCTACTGATAATCTGCCATAAAGACAAAAATACCTTTCCTTTATGATAAATTTCCTCACCTAGAGTAGCTAACTCCAATGTGCAGTTCTGCAAAGTATCACTGGTTTGGTTCACAACAAGAACATCCAAGACAATATCATATTGGTTCACATGAACATAAGCTTCTGCATATACAGGATCCGAGAAACCTGTCAACTGGGTGACCTGTCAAAATGAAAATAAAGACAGAATCAAATGAGCTGGATCTGGTGGTACATGCTTGTAATCCTAGTACTCTGGGAGGAAGAGGCAGCAGGACTATAAGTCTGAGCCTGGCCTTGGCAGCACAGTGAGACTCTGTCTCAAAATAAAAAATAAAAGATTAGGAATACAGTTCAGTGCAAAGGTCCTGCATTCATTCGGTAGTACCCCTCACTCTAAACACCACATAGACATAATCAAATAAATGACACAATTTAACTAAACAGATCCTAGTTGATGATTAAGTCTGGCAATTATGAGATATATTTATATTTGAAGTCATCTTGGGATAGGTGTAACAAAACTGCAATGCAGAAATGGAAATTAAAACCAGGACAATTACAAACAATGGTTGTATAGCTTGAAAAAAGTACTCAGGCAATCTGAAATTTTGATTTAAACACAGAATCTGAAATTTTGATTTAAAAGATGATATTCAGGCATCCACTGCTTTTTGTTTTGTTTTGGTGCCAGGTATGGAACCCAGGGCTTTGCACATACTAAACATGCATTCTACCACTGAGTTATAACCCAGCCCACTTACTGCTTTTTGAATTCAGTAACTCAATATAAGGTATGCTATATATGTTGAAATAGTTCAGCAGTAGAAATATGTTAAATATGTTTAATGAATAAATCCATTAAACATTCTCTCAACTTAGCAAATGAATAGATTTGGATACATTTTCAGTTAAATCCCTGAGTAAATACCTAAGCTTACAATTTGCTCTCTGAAACTCAGGAACCAAATAAAGAAAAGGTAATATTCACTGCTATTCAACCTCAGGAACCAAACAGATTATATGGTGAGAAATATTTGTAATGCCCAGAAAATAAAATTTTAAACAAACCCACAAATTTAGAAACACCTGAAGTATAGCATTTAATAATATAACACTCACCAAAAGCACAAGCAACAAAAGCAATAGAAGCTTTTGTGTATCAAAGAACACTAACAACAGAGTGAAAAAACAAATCACAGAATAAGAGAAAATATCTGCAAATCCATTGAGGGGTTAATATCCAGAATACAAGGGCCAGGGATTTAGCTCAGTGGTGCCATGCCTTCCTGGCAAGTGCAAGGTCTTGATTCTTGGTACTGGGCAGGGGGAGATCCAGAATACATATTCTTATATTTAAAACATAAAATCCAATTTAAAAATGGTCAAAGGATTTGAACAGACATTCTCCAAAGAAGATATATAAACAGACAATAAATACAAACAAAAGGACTATTTTTCCTTCAAGAAACAGTAGGACAAGCACCTTCCTGATACTACTTTTTTAAATAGCCAATTTAAGTAACTTATAAAACACTTGCTTTTTGTTACCTTGTTAAGTTTAGATGCCAAGGGATCTGCTGCCTCTTTCCTCTGAGTGTTACCCATTGCTGCCAACAAACTCAGCTGAAACTGATCTTCCTTGCAGTTCATTTCATTCTTAGCAGTTAGTTGCATGAAGGAAATGGGGTCATCAGGCTGCACTGTCACATTCCTCTTTTCAGATTCTTTCTATGTTGAGAAAAACAATACACGTATTTCTTTACATAGGTCTTTTAACTGGGATGGCCTCACATATGGGAACCAAACAAAACAGAAAAGTGCTTTTATGGCCTTATATATAATTTACCTTTTGGGATAGTTTCTCTTCTTCAAGTTTGGCAGATAACATTTGAGAAAGAGACTGCCTGCACTCCTTATTGAAAATGTCATTCATTAAAGGTGAACATTCAGACAAGACCTTGAGGCACAAGGAAATTCGGTCTACATCATCATCAGTAATCGGCTTCTTAGGAAGAGAAGATTTTCCCAAATGCAGGATAGTTGCCATGAGCAACATAGCCTCAGCAACAAAAGACTAGAAAGGTAAAGAAATTGTGTCATGACTCCCCAGTTGCAACAATGTTTTTATGAAGATTCAAAATTCAAGAAATAAAACCAACTTTTCATTTCACCCAAATAAAACTCTAAATCCTTTAGATTTTACCTCCATAATACCATTTTTTTTTGCATTTTCTTCCTTCCTTTTTTCTTGCCATTTTCTAAGACTTCTACCAACTCTCAAATGAAAGAGCAATGGATCTTTAATGGTTCCCCTCTAATGCCAACTACATAAAAGTTAAACAAACACTTCAACAACTGTTGCCATTTTGCCAGAATCTGCTTTCTTTTTTTCCCAGGTATATGCACTTATTTTTTGTTAACTATAGGACTTTTTTTCAGTACCATAGATCCAACTCAGGACCTTGTGCTTGTGAGGCAGGCGCAGTGGCATTGAGCTAAATCCCGGGTCCTTTTGTTAACAAGATGAAATAAAGATTCATCTCATAATTATGTCAGCATTCAACTCCTAAGAATCATGAAAGTCTTCTATAAAAACCATAAAATCATTTTCTCACCTGACAGGTATATCTGATGCTCAACTATACTCTCAATTTCAATAAATCACCTTAAAAAATTTTGTTTAATTTTTTAAGTCCAGGATCAGCTTTATGCATTTTGTTTTTGTTTTTGTTTTTGAGACAGGGTCTCGCTTTGTAGTTCAGGCTGCCTCTGAGCTCACTATGTAGTCCAGGCAAGCCTTGAACTCAGCAATCCTCTTGTCTCTGCCTCCCGAGTGCTGGGATGACAGGTGTGAGCCACCACGCCCAGCTGCTTTATGCATTTTATTGGGCTATTTTCTTTAGTCCTTTTAGATGAGTTTTCTGCCTATTTCTTTATATTTACTTTACTTTTCTTTCTTTTCTTTTTTTGAGACAAGGTCTCATTTTGTAGTTCAGACTGGCCCTGAACTCACTTTTAGCCCAAGATAGGCTTGAACTCACACCAGTCCTCCTGTCTCTGCCTCCTGAGTGCTAGGATTACAGGCATGAGCCACCACACCTGGTACTGTGGTATGTGGTACCTGGACTCAAACTTGGGACCTTGCACTTGCCAGGCAAAGTCCACTAAGCTAAATCCTGGGCCCTATCTATTTCTTTTTAACCTCATTGATTCTTCCTAAAGAAGACAGACTTTTTTTTTATTTTTTGAGGTACCAGGGATTGAACTCAGAACCTTGACTTGCCAGGCAGGCATGGTGCCACTGAGCGAAATCACTGGCCTGCAGAGTTTCTTTTTAATAAATAGGACATCCACATTTTGGCTGTAATATCAGGTAAGTGATATTTTGTATTCCAAAGGTATTATAATATTAGATAGACTACCATTTTTGTTGATGCTATGTGTCATCACCTACTGCTCCCGTCTTAATTTTTCTATTATAACCATCCTTTCACTCTCTATACAAATACCTTTTTAAAATTCCTGTCTGCCTACATATTGAAGTTCACATTTCTTGGCCTGGAATTCAGAATCTTCCACAAGTAAACTCTAACTTGTGTTTTTAGTCATCTCATGTTGCCTCCTGACATAGTTTCTCTTTGCTTTTGACAAAGAGAAACCTTGAATTCAGTTCTATACACATGCACATAATGGAGGATTGGGGCAGAACCAGTAAGTGAATGAGTGTAATAATTTCCCACAGTTGGGTACTGCTTCCAAAAGAAGAAAGAAAAGGGGAAAACAAAAAATTAACAAAGTATTTATAAAACCGATAGAAACTATAAACCCACAGACCCAAGATGCTCAATGAAATACAAGCAAACAAATAAAACCACAGTATGCATTAATCAAACTGCTAAAACCCACTGAAAAAGAGAAAATTTAAAACCAACACAGAAAAAAGAATACATTTCACAGAAGCATAAGAAAGACAGTAAACTTCTTACCAGGATGGGGAGCTACATTTTTATATTATGGAAGGAAAAATGTCAGTTCAGAATTCTGTACTCAAAAGTTATTATACAAAAACTTAGGAGAGCCGGGCGTGGTGGCTCACGCCTGTCATCCCAGCACTCGGGAGGCAGAGGCAGGAGGATTGCTGAGTTCGAGGCTTGCCTGGGCTACATAGTGAGCTCAGAGCCGGCCTGAACTACAAAGTGAGACCCTGTCTCAAAAAAAAAAAAAAAGAAAAAAAAAAACTTAGAGAAACAGATTTTTACCCTTGATCTTAGCCAAAAGGCTGAGAAGCGATAGAGAAACAGATTTCTTACCAGATAAAAATTAAGTGAATTCCTTGCCAAGAGATCTACATTATCAGGGTGGGGATTTAGTTTAGTGGTTCCAGCATCTGTCTTTTTTTTTTGAGACAGGATCTGTTTCTCTTTGTAGTTCAGGCTGGCCCTTAGCTCACTATGTAGCCCAGGCAAGCCTCAAACTCAGCAATCCTCCTGTTTCTGCCTCCCAAGTGTTGGGATGACAGGCGTGAACCACCATGCCCAGCACTGTGGGATGTGGTATTGATGGCTGGTGGGCGTGAGTCACCACGCCCAGCACTGTATGTGGTTAGTGGGATCGAACTCAGGGTCTTGCGCTGGTGAGGCAGGTGCTGGAACCACTGAGCTAAATCTCCAGCCCGAAATCTGGCTCTTTTAAAGAAATTATCAATAATCACTCTCAACTTTAAAGTGAAGCAGTCATTCATGAGAGAAAGTCAAATTGAGTTCTGAGACAAATAATGTTGGAGATTAAAAAAAGTAAGTATAAAAAAGATTATACTGTGACTATACCTAAACAATAATTACAGTTACAAAGTAGATTATTACTTGTAAATAAAAATTAATCAATCTTGTAAGTTACTTGGTCTTCTAAATTCCATCTATGGCTTTATGATGGATATAAAAAAAAACCTTTTTGAAAAGCCCAAATTTAAAATGAAAATGTTCAGTTATATGGAAGATAAAGGAACTATATAGTTGTTAGACAATTATGTGGTTATTAAATATTATGACTAGGAAGGCTTTATAAAAGCATGAAAAGTGCTTGTTATAAGACAAGTAAAACTATATTATAAAACATAAAATGATCACTGGTAGGGAGAAAAGTGTTACATAGACAAAGCCAATTTAATGTCTTCTAGAGAAAGGAAGGATTTCTGTTATATTTTCTTTTGATGTTCCTATTTCTATTATAATACTGAAGAATTTGCATTTGAGTGCTATAACCATACTTGATTTCTGTGTGTGTGTGTGGTGTGCTAGAGATCAAACTCAGGGCCTTGAACATGCTAAGCAGGTACTCTCCCACTGAGCTACATTGCCAAACCTCTGAATTTTTATTATATCATCCTTTGTTTATTTTAGCAGTAGATTAACAAAGAAACAAAAATAAAATACAAATTTCAAAATTCTACCATGGGGATTTTTTATAATTGAAAAGTAGTATGATGTTTTAGGCAAATTTAAGCTGAGAAACTTCTTCACCAGCACACTTGCACTGCAAGAAATGACAAGTTGTTGCTGGGGATTTAGCTCAAGTGGTGCCACGCCTACCTTGGAAGCACAAGGACCTGAGTTCAATCCCCAGTACCACAAAGAAAAAAAAAAAGAAATGATCAAGTTTGATGTGACAATACATGCCTATAATCCCAGTACTCTCAGAAGCTGATGTGGGGGATCCCAAATTTGAGCTCAATCTGGGTAACTCAGCAAAACCTTGTCGCTAAGCAATTAATTTTCAAAAAGAAGAAAAAGGACTTGGGGGTGTATCTCAGTGTAAGGACCTGGGTTCAATTCCCAGTACTAAGACCAAGGGAGGGACAATGGTGAGAGCTGCACAGTAATTTGAACTTAATGTCACTAAACTGTCACCACTTAACTGCATACTTAAAAATGGTTAAAACAGTAAATTTTATGTTATGTCCACTGCAGCAGAACTTAAAAAAATATTTTAAAAACCAGTAGCACCTGGAAAGGTATCTAAAGTTTTCCCTGCTGTCAACTCTCAACTTTTGGGTAAACTAAGCCCAACTCTTCCCTCACTTCAGTACAGGCACTGTACACATTTACAAAAAAAAAAAAAATTTATTAAAAGATTAAAAAAAAAGAACCAACTAAGACAAAAGTTAACACTGTACCCTTGGATTTATAACATGACTTAGGGGTGTGAAATGTAGGACAACAGTGCAAATGATGGGGAACTGGGAGAATGAAAGTATACTATTATTAAGTGAGTATATAGTCAGAATGGTCGGAAGTTGTGATTAAGGTATGAGCTATGAATAAGAATCATTTAAAAGATATTTTTTGAGATAAACCAGATAAGAAATGACAACATAAAAGATGGTGGAGAAATGTATTTCCTTCTTTGGTCCTTCACTAATCCTAGCAACAGAAATGATTTCATAAACACTTGTATGGCCTCCACTGGAGTAATCATGTGATATTTTTACCATATAACTTTGTTAATTTTACAGTCATATTACTGTGTCCGTTTCCCCTAAGACATAAGGTCTCACACAGAAGGAACTGTAGCATGAGCACTTTTGGGTTTCTCACTGTTTAATACATCTATCACACTCAATACTCAACTGTTGGGTAAAAGCAGAATAAGTGAACCTACATTTTGCTTTTTCTTCTCCTGAACCAAAGCTACATAGCGCAAAGCAATCTTCGTCAGAGTTGTGGCAAGAGAGGCAGCAACAAAAAAATCTCCATCCAGAAGAAATCCTCTCAAGGGAGGTCTATAAAACAAAAGAAAATTAAACTCATTAACTTCTTAAGCAGCAGACAACTTTTGTATAAATGATTCAAAAAAGCCACTATCACTGGCACCCTTCAGTGATAAGGAGCTTGGTTAATTCCCTCTTTAGCTCTTAAAGCAAAAATATGTATGACTTTGATACTTATATTCAAATGACTCAAAAGACAAATGAATGAAAAGAAAATGTTTAAATAAGAGGGTATGTACTGGAGCTAATGAATTGCCCTCAAATCTCATTATTTACTGTATAGTTTTCATTGTTAGTCTCAAATTCCTCCTCCATAAAATGGAGATAACATATTCTATCTCAATGGGTGGTTGTCAAGGATATCAAACTACTTAGAACAACACCCAGCATAAACTAAGTATTGAACAAAATTTTAGGCCATTTTCATTATCTTCACCACAAAAATGAATAGTTAAAAAAGGAGAAAACAGGGTCGGGGATTTAGCTCAGTGGTTCTGGTGCCTGTCTTGCAAGTACAAGGTCCCAAGTTCATTCCCCGGTACAAAAACAAAACACACACACACACCACACACACACTAGGAGAAAACATCCAAGTATTATTCCATCAACTAGAAATGGAAAACCTTAAGCTGGGGTATGTAGCTCAGTAGTAAAATGCTTCCCTCTAAATCAGCTAAGGTCCTGGAGTTGATCTACAGCATTATAAAAAACAAAAGAAAAATGGAAAAATCTCCAATCTTTTTAAGATGCTAACTAGCAACCAAACTCAAATACCGTTGTAAAATATTTTATGTTAGCAAAATAATTTTAGTTTAAGCAGAAAACAGCTACTTCAATGAAGAGATGGAATGATAAGAGAATTAGTACCATGGACACAACTCCTAGGTGGAAAACTTTAGCATCTTCCTCTATTCAAGTACCTTAAACAGTGAAAAAAATTACTAAAAGTACAGCAACTGCTTTATACACAAGAGTTATAATAAAAATAACTCAGCTGGCAGGGCGCTGGTGCCATGAATTACCTGTCTTCCTCCTTCTTGGTAGGTCTCGAACTGCTGAGTGCACTCTGCGTTGCATAGGTACCCATTTCAGTAACCAATTTCTGAACTGGCCCCACAGTAATTTCCTCTTCAGGTTTTAATTCACCAGCTTCTTTCTTAATTTCTGACTCCACAATTGGGATCTAAAAATCATTTGGAAACATCAATTCAGCAATGACATCAATAGAATGCAATTATATTAAAAGGGCCAATTATTTCTCTAAAGAAGGGATTCTCCCAGTGGGGACTTTTGGAACTTGAAACTATTTTCAATTTTCTTTCCTATTCTGAAATAATGCAGAGACTTTGGAGTTGGATGTTTATGGGCTTGAATTCTCACTCTGCCACTAACTAGTTGTTAGTTAATAGGGAAAAAGGCACAAGTCAGGGTTCATAACAAAACATGTGCACTAGGGCTTATTTCTCTTTTCTATCTTTTCTCTTGAAATGTTAACCAAAAACAACACTCATTCTTTTTTTTTCTTGAGACACATTTTGTAGTTCAGACTGGACTTGAGCTCATTACATAGCTCAGGCTAGCCTTGGACTCACAGCAATCCTCCTGCCTCTGCCTCCTGAATGCTGGGATTACAGGTGTGAGCCAGCACGCTCAACATTGTGATATGTGGTATTAATCATGCTGGCATTGTGGTATGCGGTACTGGGGATCAAACTTGGGACCTTGGGTTTGAGAGCCAGATACCAGAACCGAGATAAATCCCCAGCCCTCTCTCTACATAGATTTTTAGTCATTCATTCATTCATTCGTTCATTCATTTAGGGCTTTTACAGTAAGTTGTATGACCTGTCATTTCCTTTTTTTTTTTTTTTGTGGTACCGGGGATCGAACTCGGGCCCTTTTGCATCTAAGGTTGGCACAGTAGCTCTTGAGCTAAATCCCCAGCCCTGTCATTTTCATTTTCTGAATGCAAGGGAAGTCTTGAGAAGTTGTCCAAGCTGGGCACCAATTTGTATTCTTACTTTAGCCTCCCAACCGCTAGGATAATAAGCTTGCACCACCATGTGTAACTTCAGCCAGTTAAAAATTTACACTGGCAGAATAAAGAAAAGAACCCAGATTCCTTGATAAGCAGTCAACTGTTTTTGTTTTTGTTTTTTTAATTCCTCATAATGTTGTCTGGACAAGAAAATACTGTCAATCAAACCTAAATATGCTAAAGTCAGCCTTGCCCCAAAGCCTTCTTACAGATCACACAGACTACAGCAGAATTTTACTAGCCTTTTTCTTTATTTAACACAGAACATTTTGATAAAACAAAAGCTTATCTAGAAGGGTGAATGAATAATATAGACGGGTGTTATGGTTTTCATAGTGTTGAAGGGGCAACCCTTAATTTTGAATAGTCCCTGTGGCTTAGTTAGTAGGTCATTAAAATACATTTTCAGTGTTCTCAGTCAGACACTATTAACCAAAAGCATAAAACCAAATGAAATAAAGTCAGATTTTGTTCGTTCTTTTTTTGCAGATGCTGGAGATCACACCCACAACCCCATACTTGCTAGGCAAGTACTCTACCGTTGCTACATCTCCAGCCTATCCATCAGATTTTCTGAAATACAACTCACTATATGTAGCAGAGTTTACTAAAGAAAAACATACCTCCCCAAGCGATCTGCGGACTTCTGTCATCACACTCTGAATATCTTCCTTAGTACTACAGTATTCTCCTAGAATCCATAATGCTCCGCGATAGATCCTATGACAAGAACATAAGATCTGAAACACAGACCTAAAAAACAAATCTTGAAGCAGAAATCTTTCTTTGTGAATTTAAGCTCATGTAACAAAACAAGATGCTGCAATTCTAAGGAGTATGGAAAAATGTTTCAGAAAATATTACAAAGATAAGACTAATTCTCCCTGAAAATAATTGTTCTAATTCATCACTGTTAGGAACATTCTCTCTCTCTCACTTTTTTTTTTCTGTATCAGGGACCAAACTCAAGCCCTTGTGCTTGTAAGGTAGGCATGGTGCCACTGAGCTAAATTCCTGGGTATCAGGAACATTCTAAAACTTATAAATCCATCAGTAAACATAATATACCAATATGTTTTCCAGTAAAGTTTCTGTTTAGGACAGTTACTAAATTTTTTTTTATCATTTTGTAGGATAAGAAATGTTATTGTTTTAATATAAAAAGTAATTCATTTCTTATTTGTACTGTAGAGAAATGCTAAAAAAACCCAGAAGAGCAAAAACATAAAGTATGGGCTGGAAATGTAGCTCAGTGGTAGAGCATTTTATATGTGCAAAGTACTGGTTAAATCCTCAGTATAGAAAAAATAAAGTAGAATACAGATAGCAACATTTTTCTAGTTTAAAACTTAAAAACTGAATAAACTCATTCGTTATTTTGCTCTTAAGACTCTAAATGAATTTATTTAGAAAACAATCAGTTACAGAAACTGAAACTTTACGAGACTAGGGCTGTTAAAAGTAAAAACCTGACATGATTCTTTTTATCACAAAAAGAGCAAATCAACTGGGCCCACACCTATAATCCCAGGACTTGGAGGCAGAGGCAGGAGAATTGCTGTGAGTTCAAGGCTTGCCTGGGCTACATAGTGAGCTCAGGGCTAGCCTGAACTACAAAGAGAGACCCTGTCTCAAAAAAAACAAAACAACAGGGGCCGGAGGGTTAGCTCACTGGTTCCGGTGCCTGCTGCGCCTCGCAAGCACAAGGTCCTGAGTTCGATCCCGGTAACCACATATAATGCTGGGCGTGGAGACACACCCACCAACAATCAACACCATACCACAATGCTGGGTGTGGTGGCTCAAGCCTGTAATCCCAGCACTCGGGAGGCAGAGACAGGAGGATTGCTTGAGTTCCCAGCAGCTTGCCTGGGCACCATAGTGAGCTCAGGGCCAGCCTGAACTACAAAGGGAGACTCTGTCTCAAAAAGAAAAAAAAAAAAACAAACAACAAACAAACACAATTAACCCAAAAAAAAAAACTCACCAAAAACAAAAACAGCAAATCTGTTCACCTTCATATATCAATATATTTACATATGATAATAACAATTTTGTATTGGTCCCATGATTCCTAACTAGGAAGCTTTACTGCAGGTCTGTTACAACTTATTTACTGGATGCAAAATATGTTTGGAACATTGTTTCTCATTAGCAAAAGTTATCTGAAGGCACATATATGTCACATATATATTAGGCTGCATTTTCAATCCTTTAATAAATGCTAAAGAGACATGGTAACAACAACAAC
>PVIC010040032.1:0-16835 GCA_004025085.1 Thryonomys swinderianus | reverse complement strand
TGGTGCCCAGGCAAGCCACTGCGAACTCAGCAATCCTCCTGTCTCTGCCTCCCGAGTGCTGGGATTACAGGCGTGAGCCACCACGTCCGGCGTTTCTTTTTTTTTTTTGAGACAGGGTCTCGCTTTGTAGTTCAGGCTGGCCCTGAGCTCACTATGGTGCCCAGGCAAGCCGCCGCAAACTCAGCAATCCTCCTGTCTCTGCCTCCCGAGTGCTGCACTGTGGTATGTGGTATTGATTGCTGGTGGGTGTGAGTCACCACGCCAGCATTGTATGTGGTTACTGGGGATCGAACTCAGGACCTTGCGCTTGGGAGGCAGGCGCCGGAACCACTGAGCTAATCCTCGGGCCCTGTATACATTTATTTCTTTAGAGATAGGGACCTGCTTGGCAACTCAGGCTGGCCTTGAACTCATGGCGGTCCTTCTGCCTCAGCCTCCCAGGTGCTGGGATTATAGAGTGCACCACTGGCCGCCTGTTGCATAGATATCCTGAAGTCATATCAAAGTTAAGTGACAGTAAGTGTCCGGGACAGACACACAGACCGAGGCCCCCGCCGTCCTCTCTGCCAGGTGCACCCGGTAGCCCGGCAGTGACGTAAACCTGGAGAGGCTGCGCCCTCTGGGCCCCTCAGCCCCGGCACAGAGAGACGGACACACGAAGAGGGGCATGGTGACACTGTCCAGCGGGGTCATCATCGCCAGGCCCCGGAGGCAGCAGGCGGCACGGAAAAATGTGTGGAGTGTCTCGAGCCGGGCAAGCCAGTGTCTGAGGGGATCAGACGCTCTAACGACATGGTCGAGGCCTCTGGGTAGAGCGACCAGCCATTTCAGTCTGCTTGGGACGGGCCTGGGGTCAGCGATGAGCGTCTACCAGCTGGACCCAGGGTCAGTCCAGGGGAACGAGGACAGATGTTCAACCTCTGGGTGGGGTCAACGAAAGAGATCCGTACATCTTCAACTGCAGCACTAGGGACTTAACCCCAGGGCCTCGTACCGGAGGCAAGAACCCTGCCACTGAGCCTCGGCCCCAGCCCTCAAATACTTGGATTCTTCACCATGTCCCTGCAACGAGAGGTGCTGTTCAAAGACGACCAGACAGCTCTTTGATAGTTACCTTGAGTCTCTCAAGACTTGGAACCTTTTCTAACTGGGATCTGGTAACTTTACCGATTGACCAAGAAATCCTGAGATAAACCCTTTTCTGCAATTCTCCTAACCCCAGTCTTAAAGGATATACTTAATGAATTAAAGTAATTAATTTCTCAGGTATAAAACCAAGCTGGATGTGGTGGTGCACGCCTGGGATCCCAGCACTCAGGAGGCTGAGGCAGGAGGATCACTGGGAGTTCGAGGCCAGCCTGGGCTACATAATGAATTCAAGGTCAGCCTGAACCGCATAATGAGACCCTGTGTTAAAAAAATATCAAAATGTTTCCATATGTATATTAACAAGATTCTCTCCGCGTTGATTTCCTCAGATGTCTGGATGTATTCCCAGCACTTCGCTGGCCTCTGCCCCTACGGACGGTAAGCCCTTGTTATGCTGCTCGGCAAGAGGGGTGTGTGGGCACAGTGTCGTCCTGACTCTCACATCTTTGCATCAGCTAACTGTGAAGCTGTTGAGAGTAACTTACAGCTCTTTGCAGCAAGTATTTGTCCTCAAACTTTTGGCTGAACTATAGAAATTTGACATACAGTGAAACTGCCTGGTTCTTGAACCAGACCAAGTCCTTTTATAGTGAGAAGCGCCGTATACGGACTGATTTATGTGTCCTTTACGGAAGAACAGGAAATATGTAGCAAGTATAGAGTACTTATAATTTACAAGGGATTTTAGAAAGAATTAGCAAGTGGATCGCTTGAGTTTTGGTAGGAAAAGCTAACGCTATGGAAGGAGACAGAAAAAGCTCAACTGCTGAGTCGAGGGACAGGAGGTAAGTGGGGACCCTTCAGACAGCAGTCTGCGCTTAAGAATGGGTGCAAACAGCCCCACACGTAAGATTTGCCCATGTGACCTTTAGAGAAAGACTTATTACGTATGATTGAAATCATTATTGACTTTTAGCCTTAGCCAATCACTAACATTTTTGGTGTTCAAAGTAAATTATTTTAGGGCTGAGGATATAGCTCAGTGGCTCTGTGGTTTTCTGGTGAATGCAAGGTTCTGAGTTCAATCCCTGGTACTGGGGAAAAAAGAGTAAATTATTGTATTTGTGTTAGTCTGTGTTATAAATGATGACACTCCTTGTGAGGAGTAGTTACATGTTCATTTGATGAAAAATACTCAGAATTACAAAAAAATCACTTATTTACTTGTTTGTTTATTTACTTTGAGACAGGGTTTCACTATGTAGTTTAAGCTGGCCTTGAAATCACTATAGAGTCCATCCAGACTGGACTTGAATTCATGGTGACTCTCCTGCCTCAGCCTCCCAAATGCTGGGCTAACAGGTATGGGCCGCCATACCTGGCTTTTGAGATCATTCTTTATTAAGATGTGCAGTGAGCTTGTGAGCATCACACATTGGCGTTCTGAGATGTGCTCTGACACTCAGGCTCACAGCAGCATCTCTGGGAACTGGCTGTGACGCGATCAGGGTACAGCAGGTTCTGCAGTTAATTTGTGCTGCTGTGATTTAATCCTGTATCTTTTAATTTGCTTCTACATTCTCTTGACCGCAAATGATGCCTTGTCTGATTTCTCTATGTGTACAAGTTTCAACAAATTGTAGCTTTTATGAAAGACTGTAAGAATTTTAACTGGAAAGTGATAGAACAAACATTACGTATTCATGACGGAGCCAACCTTTTCTTGATTTTTTTTTCAATATTTTCAGACTGTGAAGTTTCTTGTGTGTGTTTTCAAGGTATTGCAAATCTCAGAAACACATCATGTATACATGGACCTATGCGGTTCAAAGCCATGTTGCTTGAGGGCCAAGTACACTTTAGACCATCTCTAGATGACTTGTAAGACCTAATGCAATATAAATGCTATGTTAAATACTTGTCATACTGTAGTGTTTAGGGAATAAAGAGAAAAGCTTGCACGTTATTACCACAGATGGAGTGTTTTAAAAAATAATTTCTGATCCACAGTTGGCTGAGTCCATGGATGCAGAGAGCCAGCTGTATTTCTAAAGTTCTAATAAACTGACCTAACTATTTTAAATCACCATGATCTGAAACAATTTACTAATAAATGAGGTCTGTCTTTATTGAGCATCATGGTGTATCAGTCACCCGCCCTGTTAGAATCTTGTGAAGAATCTCACTGAACCTTTCCCCTCTCTGACTCGTTCTATCCCTTTCCGGGGAGAAATAGCTGCCGTGACCTTCTCAGGGCCGAGGGCAGGGCTCGCACTGCCCAGCACGCTCAGGCGGGGCGGGGGGGGGGCTCCCTCCCCAGAGTGAACGGGGGTGGGGTGGGGGTGGAGGGAATGTGCTCGGTGTCACCTGGCCGTGCAGGTAGGGAGCCAGGATTTCTCTACTCGGCTCTTCCTCTCCGTCACATAATTAAGTAGGGAAAACACATGTTGACGTTCACAAACGCCCTCCCGATAACCGTTTGAGGCTGCTTCTCCATAATCGCACTGTATTTTGCTGCTTAAGAGTGAAGTTAAATAAGAAACCTTATATGACTTTATCAAACGTACTACAATCATGCTTTTTTATCGCAGGGCATTTACACCTGTAGTGCTTGTTGAATTATACTTGCTAAGTATACTCATTTTACTAATATATTTCAGTTCCAAAAAAGTTGCCAAAAGCTGTTAAAAGAGAACAATGGGTGTATTTTTCAAATGTAGTAAATCAAAACAACATGGGCACATGCTAAAGATTAATTTGGGATCATTTACATATATGGGATTCTGGAAGGGCAAGGAGATATGTTTTTAAGTGCAGAAAAAAGGATGCAGCCTATTTCTTGCATGGACATACGAGGGGACCTCATACCTTGCACATGGCTTTGTTTTCAGATTCTTGAAAGTGCAGAAATTCTTTTAATTTAAAGGTGAGCCCGTGGAAAATCTGGACCAGCTGTAGAAGACTGTCCAGGAACTCCGTGTCACGGCCACTCTCCCAGTGGACCCACCCCGGGAGGATGCGGCCCTCTGCCCGCCCGTGATCTGAGTTAGCCGAGGGGCTCTGTCGCCGGTGCCCCCACGCCAGACGGCCGTGGAAGTCATCGCCCGCAGGAGGCGGGCACGGCAGGAAGTGGCAGCCCGAGACCTCAGCGTGGCCGGGCTGTCTGCGGAGGGAGGAGACCAGGAAGGCCGCCCTCAGGTCCGCGCTCCGCTGGAGGGGTGCGGAGAGCAGATCACTGGGGCTTTCTCCAGGGTGAGCCCAAGTTTCAGTGATTTGTACCACCGCGCCTGCCGCCAGCCCCTCTCTCCTGACTCATTTCCCCGGTGGCTAACCACTGTTTATTTAGGGCAGCTTCTCTAGGTAACAAGGCCTCCTTCTGGCTGCGGATCGTGCTGCCGCCTATTTGTGGAGACGTTCCCAGCGGTCCCTGTGAGGGCGGCGGGGCTGCGGGGCTGCGTCCGCGTGGAGAGGCGAGTGTGAAAGCCCTGCTCTTGCACGAGGCCGGGAGAAGTGGCCTCACTACCGTTTGTGTTTCCAGTGCTCGAAGAAGAGCCCCAGGGACGGGCGAGCAGAGCGAACAGCACCGTCGCGCAGTGCAGAGGCGCGCGCTCCAGCGGAGGAGCCGGGCTGAGCCGCTGCCTGGGGCCAGAGCCCGCAGCGCCGCCGGGACCGCGGGACGCGGGGGGGGGGGGGGGGGGGGGGGGGGGGGGGGGGGGGGGCGGGGCTTTCCTGCTTGGGTTCCGCACGGTTGTGTACTCCTGGCGTGTCATCCTGCGCTTACCTCCTCCTGTTCCGAGCAGTTTAAAAAAAATCAGAAAGCGAAGAAATCCCTCGGAATGGACAGGGAGTTGCCTGAGTTTTGCTGGCAGCCTCGAAGCTGCTGACAGTTGTATTTCCGATTCGCCGGCATGAATAGGGAACAGGGACTGGCTTCGTTCTGCTCCCCCGAGAGGCCAGACATCTGCGGAGCAACCCTGCCTGGCTTCTAAGAGCCTATTTTCACGCCAAAAATGGGCAAAGTCTCGATTCTGAGCGCCGCGGTCCCTCACCTGCCGTAGGTGGTCGCTCAGTGCTGCCATCTGCAGGCGGACCGCCGATGCGCAGAGCGGGGCCGCCCCGGCTGGGAAGGCTGGGAAGGGGGTTCGCCGTGCAGCCTGAAGGCCTCGGAGCCAGTGTCCCCTTGGCTAGAGGTTGACGGCTGTCAGGAAGGAATGTGCGCTCCCTGCGGAAAGAACATCCACTTTTCCAAAAGCCAGAAATCTGGATCCTTATGTGAAATCTCTGATCTTTAAAACTTGTGATTTTCTGCTGTGGTTTTGATGAGCTCTTCCCAAAAGTTTGGTGTTGAAGGCTTGGTCTCCAGTGTGGGATGCTGGGATGTGGGCTGTAGAGGAGAGGCCCTTAGGTCGTTGGAAGTGAGCCCCGGAGGGAGCCTGTGGGACCCCACCTCTGTCCCTCTGCTTGTTAGAAAGGTAATACCTTGCTGGCCCCGCCTTTGCTATCTGCCGGCCCGTGCAGCTGACTGATAACAAGGCAGTGCCGGTCTCTGCCCTCAGACCTCCAAAGCGGGGCGTCACAGCAACCTCTGTCCTCAGGCATTGCATTGTGAAATGCAGAGGTGACAAATACACCTAATCCCCCACACACACCAGGAGGGGGTCTCGCTTTGTAGCTCAGGCTGGCCCTGAGCTCACTATGTAGCCCAGGCAAGTCTGGAACTCAGCGATCCTCCTGCCTCTGCCTCCCAAGTGCTGGGATGACAGGCATGAACCACCACACCCGGCACTGTGATATGTGGTACCAGGGATCGGGATCAAGTTTGGGACCTTGTGCTTGCCAGGCAGATGCCAGAACCACTGAGCTAAATCTCCAGCCCTGCATACCTAACTGTTAAAACACATTGAGATGGCAAAACCTCACTTAATATAAGGTATGATAGGGGCCGGAGGGTTAGTTCAGTGGTTCCGGCACCTGCCTCGCAAGCGGAAGGACCTGAGTTCGATCCCCGGTAACCACATATAATGCTGGGCGTGGAGACACGCCCACCAACAATCAACACCGCATACCACAATGCCGGACGTGGTGGCTCACACCTGTCATCCCAGCACTCGGGAGGCAGAGACAGGAGGATTGCTGAGTTCGCAGCAGCTTGCCTGGGCATCATAGTGAGCTCAGGGCCAGCCTGAACTACAAAGTGAGACCCTGTCTCAAAAAAAAAAAAAATATATATATAAGTATGATAAAGATATAGTGAATATATAATTTTTTAAAAAATTATTACAGTAAAAGACACACTGCCCTTAGTCCCTTTGCTTGGAACAGGCTCATCGCGCTGTTAGTGACAGACACGTCCTGGAGCAGCTCTGACGCCCTCTCTCCGCCCCGTGTCTGCAGCTGGATGTGGGGTCTGCCATGATGCACAACACTCCTGCAAAATGCTGACCTCTCCTGGTCGTTTTGACTTGGAAGAAGAGCCAGAAGTCACCCAGTGGCAGCCCTGGTTAGTAAGATGGATGAGGACATGCGGGCGTACTTTACTGAGCCGCCTTTCCACGGATGCGCTCAGCCCACAGCATGTCCCAGACTCGTGAAAGGACACTTCCAGAACTGCTTCAGAAAGTGGCAAGTCTGATGGGAGAAACATGTTCAAAGTAAGGAAGAATCGTGTTAGTGTGCCTTCCGTGTAATTCATCTTTTAAAAATTTAAACACTCGGGCCGGAGGGTTAGCTCTGGCACCTGCCTCGCAAGCACAAGGTTCTGAGTTCGATCCCAGTAACCACATACAATGCTGGGCGTGGAGATTCACGCCCACCAACCATCAATACCACATACCACAGTGCCAGGTGTGGTGGCTCACGCCTGTCATCCCAGCACTTGGGAGGCAGAGGCAGGAGGATTGCTAAGTTCAAGGCTTGCCTGGCCTACATAGTGAGCTCAGAGCCAGCCTGAACTACAAAGCGAGACCCTGTCTCAAAAAAAAAAAAAATTTAAACACTTTCCATCTATTTCCATCATGCTTTGCATACACCCTGTTTTAGTTAAAGCATACAAAAAACACTGTGATGGCAAGATCCCGTGTTAGTAAAAACAACATCTTGTGCAAATTGGAAGAAAGAACCTGATGAAGTAGGGAAAGAACTCAAGCAGTTAATGCTTACGTGCTAAGTAGGTAGCACCTTTGAACAGCTGCTCCCTGTGCTGGGTCCTGGGCCACAGTGGTCATGGCTGGAGTTTAGTCACTGCGCAGGGTTTTGCCAGGTAATGCGTTTACGGTCCTGCTCTTTTTGGAAGTATCTTCAAAGCTGGTTTACAAACCATTCAAAGAAATTAGGCCCATTATTTCAGTAGCATTTACTGTTTGAAGCCACAAATGATAACATTCAGCTTTTCTAGCCCTCTGTTAATCAGCTTTGACTACAAACAACTTGAAAGGGTTTTAAAAAATTAAGCCCAGTCTTAATGGCGAAAGATGTGCCTCTTCAGAATGTTCAGAAGAATGTGCTGGAAGTTTTTTAGTTGTTTCCAAAATAGGAGCTCTAAAAAAGGTTCTGATTCCATTGGTTAAATGTGTGACCTTTGGAGAGGACACATGTATTGGACAAGAAAGGTAGAAAAAGTTGGTTAGCCGGGGGTGGTGGCTCACGCCTGTCATCCCAGCACTTGGGAGGCAGAGACAGGCGGATTGCTGAGTTCGAGGCTTGCCTGGGCTCCATAGTGAGCTCAGGGCCAGCCTGAACTGCAAAGCGAGACCCTGTCTCAAAAAAAAAAAAAAAAGTTGGTTAAACTAAATAAAGAATTAGGGCAGTAAATAGGATATTGGTTTTGCCCCTGAATTCTGCCTAACTGAATTTAGATCCTTTCTTTGCCACCTACTAGCTGTATAACTTTACATAGGTTGCTTAACTTTTCCATGGTTCAATTTTCCGTTTTGTAAAATGAACATAATAATAACATAAGATGCTCTCAGACAGTGCATTGACAATAGTCAAGTGCTATTGATTATATGCTATATTACATATTCCAATGTAATGTTAAATCACACATATCTTTTTATAATAACACCTTGAATTACAAACATACCAAACAAATTGGAGTTAAAGGGGTAAAGAGATTTTTTAAAAACCATGTAAGTGCTTTTTTTTTTTTTTTTTTGAGACAGGGTCTTACTTTGTAGTTCAGGCTGGCCCTGAGCTCACCATGTAGTGCAGGCAAGCCTCGAACTCAGCAATCCTCCTGCCTCTGCCTCCTGAGGGCTGGGATGACAGGTGTGAGCCACCACACCACGTAGAAACCAAGTCCTTTTTACAGGGTCAAGAAAAAAGATGCCTGAGGGCATCCTGGGAGTTACTCAGACCCCACCCACGGGAAACTCAAGAGTACAAACATATTAACCTTTCCTTTGGCGAGAAAGTCCCTGGGACCCCTGCTTGAGAAGGGCCCCTAGGGACTTAGCTCCTTGCCTCATTTCATTATGCTCGGCCATGCAGACACTTAGAGGCACCGCAGCCACAGCGCTCACACAGACAGCAGAGCTTGGCACTGGTCCACACGATGCCTGTCTTACCTTCATGTATAATGCAAGAGTTATGAGGTCAAGGAGACTCCCTGTCCAGATCTCTGAAGGAGCCCAGAAGGCCAGGCAAGGAGCCTTCGGGAGAACCGTGCGTGTGGCTGTGGCACTGAGGCCAGAGGCACAGTGAGACTCCGGAAATTGAAGATGCCAGGAATATGGCGCGTCCTCTGAGGAAAGCCACTCAAGCCCAGGCTCGTGCGGGCAGCTGGCAGGACCAAAGCAATGGGGACAGTCAGTCCTCCGGAATCACGTCTCCCACCACACTGCTAGCGGCCAAGTATGGAGCTACAGGCCTTAATATTTGCGCTGCTGGGTTTGGGCCTCATTTTAGTTCTGTGCTTTCCTGCTCCCTTGTTCTTCGCTGTGCCACTGTACCTTGGAATTAGTACAGCTGGGGATGCACCTCGCCTTGTTTTTGATTTTTACAGAGGCTCACAGGTAAGAGTTTGCTCTGAGACTCAGGAGCAAGTTTGACTCAGACTTTTGAAAAATGCCAAATAGTTGAGACTTCAAGGAAGGGATTTGGCTGTATGGATGATAGTTTCCTATGCCTGAGCCCAACATTAGACGTTCTTCACCAAGGAAAATAGAGTCACTGTTGCTGCTGTGAGCATAACCATACTGTCTATCAAGAAGACCAGTGCCAAGTGGGGTTAAGTAATCTCTTTATTTTTACTTTTATATATTTCCGTTTTTTTGAGACAGCGTCTCACTTTGTAGTTCAGGCTGGCCCTGAGCTCACTGTGTAGCTCAGGGTGGCCTCGAACTCACAGCAATCCTCCTGCCTCTGCTTTCCCAGTGCTGGGGTTACAGGCGTGAGCCACCATGCCTGGCCAGTTTCTACTTTTTAAGACAAGGTCTCTCTGAGTTGCCCTGAGTGGCCTTGAAGTTGTGACCCTCCTGCTTCAGCTTCCCAGTTAGGTGGGATCAGTTACCTGCTGCCGTCAAGTACGCTTCCCTGGAGCCCTTCTGTTTAGGAAGGGGCCGCGGAACTCACAGCAATCCTCCTGCCTCTGCCTCCTGAGTGCTGGGATTATAGGCATGAGCTGCCATGCCCAGGGGGTTTGCTTTTTCAATTCCAAAGTCTCAGCCAGTCTGTATCTCAAGAGATATTCGAGTGTCACAGGACCCCATGTTATACGCCACTGGACTGAAGGACTTGCTTTAGAGAAAGGAAGCGTATTAGTGGCCATGCGATCATGAGCTCCACCAGGCCTACAACACACCGAAGCATTCAGCCTGACGCAGGAAGTGCTGAGGCCGGCCGTGGTGCCGTCCCGGTGGGGAGGCAGGGCCAGGCCTACGGGTCTCGGAAGAGCCGTCTCGGACTCAGTGACCATTACATGCTGTGGCGTCTTTCAGGGTCCAAGGCAGAAGTCATTCTTACCAGAGCGCCCAGTAGTCTGTGCTTCGATGTGTGCTTCTCACCCTACAACCCTGGGTTCTGTGCATTTGGGGGCCTGGTCCTAGGGGGTGTTTCCAGACGGGCACAGCAGGAGCCTCACTAAATTTCAGACTGTCTGTGGACAACCGCAGAAGGCTCCTAGAGCAGCGACGCCGGCGGGCAGGGTCACCAGAAGGAGGCGCAGCGGCAGGAGGGGCGTGAGAAGAGGATGTCCGGCCTCGCAGCCCTCAGCTCTAACGGGAAGGGGGCGGGGAGCACCGCACTGTGAAGAGGGTGAGACCCGAGGCGGAGGCCGCCCGGGCTGAGGGCTGAGTCACGCCGCCAGGTAACCCGCCGGGCAGAGTGCCCCTGGGGAGGGGGGTCGGGCTGCTGCGCCCGGACGTGGCCGCACCCGCGGCCCAGAGAAGGACAGCTTTGTCCCTCACACCTGCGCACTGGCTCCAAGGCCGTGTGGCACAGAGAAGAGCAGGGCACGGGAGAAGCTTCGCGTCTCACGCGGCCAGGAAGCCGGGGAGCGAGGGAGCGGGAAGCGGGATTCGCCCTCGGGACCCGCCCGCCCTCCTGGCCGCACCCGTGGCCGTCACGCCTCCTAATGCAGCCACTCTGCGGACCGCCTGGGAGCGAAGGAGGCCCTCCGGGCATTACGCACACAGCACAGCTGTGCCTACCTTGGAAGCACAAGGACCCAAGTTTGATCCCGTTATCACAAGAAAATAAAAATAAAAAATGAAAGGAGCCATAAAGCACAGTAGATACTGGGTGTGTCCTTGAGAGCAGCTGCTCTGGCTGGAGCTACAAGCTGTCCTTTAACCGCGTTTCTCTCGGGGAGAGAAGTTCATCAGCATCTTGAAGTAGCTTCTCCAGGAAATTACAAAGCCATTGGAGCTGAGTCGTGCCAGGGATGGGCTGTGGTGGAAGCTATGAAAGGAACAGTGCCCAAATGCCACCTTCCGCCTCCCCTGTACCCTACGCACCCCACACCCCACCCTGCACCTTAGACTGATGCACTTTCTACCGCTGTGTAGGGTGTTGACAGCTGACAGTCCGGCTGGATCCTTCCTCACTGTGACTGCCCTTGGCCGAAAAGGGCGCCTTGCCCTAGGTCACACCATCTTCCACGGTGAGGCTCGTGCCTCGGTGACCGTCAGTCAGTGGCACGTTGTAAGGGCCCAGCTTCCCTGGGCCAGTTTCAGACCTCTCTCTGCAGGGCCAGCCATGCTGCCGGCAGATGCCCAGGGGTCAGCTGAGACCTCAAGGGGGACCTGGTCACAGCCCAGTCCCTCCCCAGCTTGACTCGTGGGACCCGGAAGGGACCTTCAGATCTGCTTCCCACCGAACCCGACCCGCAAGGATCTCAGGAACGGCACCTGTCCCTTGCCAGGTGCAGAGCAAGCGCCACCAGTAGCTCTGACACGTGGAAACCGAGGCAAGGAGAGTGAGGCTTCAAGGTCAGCCTGGACTGGAGACCTTGCCTTAAAGATCTGTGCCTATCTTTTTCTGTATCTTCTTGTGAACAGGTCAGAGATACCCCTGTAGTGTCCTCTGCTCATTTGAGGCATCAGCTTTCTTGAAATATATGACACAACCAGGACGCTGTTGGATTTTTATCATTGCCTCAATGGTTACATCTCATTAAAAAGCAGAGATCACCTTGAGGACACTACAGGGTCACATGCCTTTCTTTGATTGCTTCTTACTTTTTATTGGGATCATTTATGATAGCCAGGGAAAATATGTTTTTAGCTCTCCCCAACTTGTATAGTTATTTGCTCGTTTTCATAAGGGTGTCCACAAATTTTGTTTTTTTTTTGGCTCTGCTTCTTCTGAAGGCCACCTGAGTACATGTCTGGCCCATTTGATGTACAGTTAGCTGTTTGTAAATTCAAACATGAGCTGAGGCCTGCTCCGCTGGCCCTCCGCCCACTTGATTCTGAGAGGAAGAGCCAGCTGAGAAGCAGGACACACCACTGGGAGAGACAACAGAGGCCACTGGTTAGCTGTGTGTGGATCTGGAGAGGTGCTGGCACCCTCTTCCTTGCCTGGGTTGGGGTGTGCCGTCAGAGCACCCCTAGGGACTACGCCCTTCAGTGTGGTCAGCCCAGCTACTGGGCTTCCACCTAGTCCTGGTTTTCGTGTCCACCCTCCGTTGGGCCAGCAGCCAGTCCTTGGCCCAGTCCAGCTGGCTGAGGCTCTGACCCCTTCCTCCAGTTTCTGCCAACTCCCTCTGGTATTTCTACCTCGATCCAAATGTTGATCCTTGTGCCAGGACTCTGGCTGACAGGGTGCCAGGCATTCTGGCTGCTAGAACACCGCTTACATGGCTTGTAGCGGTGTTCTACACGTCGGGCCTGCCCACAGAGGCTGGCCCAGGTCACATCTGTTCCCCCTACAGCAACACCTGTGTCCACATGAAGACCTTGGCCCTGAACTTTTAGCAGCTGCAGCCTGGGTGAGCTCCTCGTCCTGTGCCAGCTACCTCAGCAAACCCTCTCTCCCAACAAATACCTGCACAGCCATCTCTTCCACCAGTGCCACTGATTTGACCAGTCCTCCCTAATGAGGAATCAAGCTAGAATACTAATTCCCTCTCGTACATCTACCACCCTTTGATTGGTAAAATAGCTGGCAAAGTGAACATTTTTCCAGAATTTGAGCATTTATATATTTGCTTTTGTTTTCCAAGATGGGGTCTTGTGTTGTAGTGCAGGTGGCCTTGAACTCACTGTATAGCCAAGGATGGCCTCAAAGTCAAGGTGGTTCTTCCTGCCCCGAGCCTCCTGAGTGCTGGGATTACAGACATGTATCATCATGTCCAGTTTAAGCATTTATGTGTTTTAATGGGACTTCTTTTTTTTTCTTGAGACAGGGTCTCGCTTTGTAGTCCAGGCTGGCCCTGAACTCACTATGAAGCCCAGGCAAGCCTGGAACTCAGCAATCCTCCTGCCTCTGCCTCCTGAGTGCTGGGATTGCAGGCGTGAGCCACCACGCCCGGCACTATGGTGTGTGGTATTGATTGCTGGTGGGCGTGAGTCACCGCGCCCAACATTGTATGTGGTTTCCGGGATCGAACTCAGGACCTTGCACTTGCGAGGCAGGCTAAATCTCCAGCCCTTTAATGGGACTTTTAATGAAGATTTAGTTTAGGTTTAGTTGTGACCAAAATATTGTGCTTCTCTCATAGCTTTGTTGCCTTTACTCAAAACCTTCATCTCAATAAATATATACCATTTACATATTCTGTAACTTCAGATCTGTAGATATTCAATGGGAGACATCTTCTTTCTTTTAGATACAAGAAAAGCTTTATTTATTATAGAAATCAAGCAGCATTAACACTAGCCACGGTGAAGTAATTTATTCAGATGTATAAAGTGGAAAACTTCAGGGCATGATGGCACACACACGTAATTCCAGCACTCAGGAGGCTGAGCCAGGTGGATCATCATGCGTCTGAGGCCAGCCTGGCACTACGTAGCAAGCTGCTTTCTCAAAAAAAAAAAAAGCTATAGGTGTAGATCGTCGTAGAACATTTGCCAGCCACAGGTAAGATCCTGGGCTCAATCCTGGGCACACAAAATAAAAAACTGCTTATATCCCAGACACTCTTAACATCAACTTATATCAGAGGGGGAAAATCAATTACCAAAGACTGAGAATTTCTGAGAATCAGCAGGTAGACAGTGGCTTATAAATAAACAGTAACTGAACACATCTGTTATGTTCTGTTGCTCTGATTAACTAAAACATTCATTGGTCTTCTCAGGACTGATAGTGTTTTAAAATGTACTATTTTAGAAATAAGCCAGGCACGGTGGTACACACCTGTCATCCCAGCACTCAGGAGGCAGAGACAGGAGGATTGCTGAGTTCTAGGCTTGCCTGGGCTCCATAGTGAGCTCAGGGCCAGCCTGAACTGCAAAGCGAGACCCTGTCTCAAAAAAAAAAAAAATCCTAAACTAAGAGCTTACATACTTTGCCACCGTTACATGTTATCTTTATTCTGTAGCACAGACCTATTGGCCCTGTTAACCCTCAGTAGATGATTTAGAGCCTTGGCCTGTGGTGAGGGCAGAGAAATAGCCCGCACTGCAGTTGACCGCCTCGGGAGATGAGCCTGTGCCTCAGAATCCTTCCTTCCTGAGCGCTGAGTTCCCGGGTGCTCACACTCTTGTCTTTCTAACTACTGCTCAGTGATGGGAAGAGCGGTAGGCGGGTGACCTGCAGGCAGATGCCACCTCCTACTGCCCCACGGCTAGACGCAGGGACACGCAGCAGCAGGATCACTCAGGAGCATGGCGTGGCAGCCCGCGGGCACACTCTTGGAGTCGGAGGGGGGAGCCCCGCCAGTTGGAGGCCAGCCTGGGCTACACCGTGAGCTCAAGGCTGAACTCTGCCTCGAAAAACCCGAAGAAAAGAAAAGGAGAAAAAAAAAAATCACCCCGGCCCCCAGGGCAGCAGCAAAGGACCCCTTTCTGTTTGTCGAGAGCAGCTGTCCTGCGTTCGGTTCAGCGTGGGCCGGCGCAGGCGGCTAACGCTCCTCGGGGCTGCTGTTGGGAATGAAAAACAACGGCAGTTTTTGTAGAATGGGAAATCTCCAAAGAAAATTTGGTGTGGGGATGTAATGAGGGAAAGGAATAAATATGATTCTGAAAGAAAATAAAACAGCATGTATATAGGGGGTGGGGAGGTGTTGGGTGGGTAAGGATGTGGGTAAAAATTAAAATTAACTTGTGTCATATACTGGTACAAATTCCCCAATGTTATGTGTGATTGTGAGATGTATATAAATTGTACCAATAATGAATTCAATTAAGGGCCGTAGATTTAGCTCCGTGGTTCCAGCGCCTGCCTCGCAAGCGCAAGGTCCTGAGTTCGATCCCCGGTAACCACATACAATGCTGGGCGTGGTGACTCACGCCCCCCAGCCATCAATACCACATACCACAGGGCCGGGCGTGGTGGCTCACGCCTGTCATCCCAGCGCTCGGAAGGCAGAGACAGGCGGATTGCTGAGTTCGAGGCTTGCCTGGGCTACACAGTGAGCGCAGGGCCAGCCTGAACTACAAAGCGAGACCCTGTCTCACACACACAAAAAAAGAATTCAATTTAAAAAAAACAAGGCAAAGCCGGAAGGTTTACAGCTGTGTAATGGGTGCAGCGCTTGGGCGGTCAGGGCGGGCCCCCTGCAGGACGCGCAGGAGCCTCGGCGCTCACCTCCGTCGCCGTCGCCGTCCGCCTCCCTGATCCAGCTCCTCGTCCGTCAGGCGCTCGCCCAGCTCGGCGGCCACGCGCTTGAGGTTTCTGAAGGAGACCTTGCCGGTCTTGTCGTCGAAGAGCCGGAAGGCCCTGAGCATCTCCTCCCTGGTGTCCTTCCCGGCCATCTTCGGGGCCGTCACGGCCAGGAAGTCGCCGAAGCCGCTCCCGCCGGCGCCCTCCCTGCCCACCTCCGCGGTCTTCCTCCGCTTCTCCTCCCTCCGGGGCTCCAAGCCCAGCGCCCGCATGGCCGCCGCCAGCTCCTTCACGTCGATGGTGCCGCTGCCGTCCACGTCGAAGAGGTCGAACGCCTCCCGCACTTCTTGCTTCTGCTGCTCCGTGAGCTCAGGCGTGGGGCCCGCTTCCTTCTGGCTGGCGGAGGCCGCGGCCGGCTTCTTCGAGCTGGAAGCCATCCTGGTGCCGTTGAGGCGCTCGATCGACCGCGGGGTGGCTGTGGCCGCGGCGCATGCGCAGTGCCGGGCCGGCCGCGCCGTTGGCACCGCGTCCCCTCGCCAGCGGGGCACTGCCGAGAAGGGCCGTGGCCACGGCTTCCTCGTGAAATTCAACACAGGCTTTTCTTTCTGGACCTTTGATTGCTTGCCTAACACCTGTGGATTTGGAAGTTCTCCTTTTCCGTAATAAAACCTAAGACATTCTTGGTCTGAAGTTATTTATGGGCTGATTTGGAATAATCGAGACTGAAGCCAGGCGTGGTGGTGCACATTCGTCATCTGAGCTCTTTGGGAGGCTGAGGCAGAAAGATCACAAATTCGAGAGCCCTGCCTGAGTGAGACGTTGTCTCAAAATAAGAAAGAGTTGGGATTGCAGTTTAGGGAGAACGTGCTGAGTTCAGTCCCCAGAAGTTAGGGGAAAAATGAGTTTGATCACTTGGCATTAAATGCTGAAAAGGAGAAGGAAAAGAATATTAAAAGTCACACCATGTGTTCAAAGTGACATAAATGGAAAACAGATAAAATGGAAAAAGTTATGTAGAAAATTTGTAAAAGTTTGTCTCCTGACATTATGCTCAACCATAATAAAACTTTTCTGGCATATTCTCGAATGTGAAATGTAGTATCCAAATGTACGATTTACTTGTAGTGTTTCAATTTGACATACTTGGCATAATTGCACTTGAATAATGGCTGTAATTTCATTCACTATGCTTTTGATTCAGAGGAAAGACAGCAGAAATGCAGCGTTCTGGCATTCGGGGGGGGGGGTTGTGTGTGTTTAAATTTTAACCCTAGTAGCATTTTTGCTCTGTTCTTCACCCTGTCGGTACTCTGCAATAACTCACCTCTGTGGCCCCCCTGTGACCAGAGGACTGAACACCTGGTGCTTCAGGACCCCAAATTACCCCCTGGCAATGCGAGGGTCCTTCCATAAACCAAAGGAGCAAGCGAAAACAGAATTTTTTTTTTTTTTGAGACAGGGTCTTGCTTTGTAGTTCAGGCTGGCCCTGAGCTCACTATGTAGCCCAGGCAAGCCTCGAACTCAGCAATCCTCCTGCC
>PVIC010040031.1:0-16864 GCA_004025085.1 Thryonomys swinderianus | reverse complement strand
GCCCCAAACTGCCATTTTTTAACTGGCTGTTGGGCGATGGCAGCCTGGCCTGCAGGGACAACCAGTGCCGGGGCTCCCTGGAGTAGCTGTGGACATGCCAGGTCAAACTGCATAGCAGAACCGACACAAGTCAGGAGAAGGACAAGCTCAAGCCCTAATACCAGCTACTGTGGATGAGACAAGGTCCCCAATCTCTGAAGATGAGTTTTACAGTTTTGCATAAATACATAGTATTTGTAAACTATTATTAAGGCACTCAATTATAAACAATACTTACAGTGTAGGAAAGGGTGGGGGATAACTGTCTTCTCGTGCAGAAAGTCCTGGGTCAGGGCAGCAAAGGCCAGGCTGCCTGGTTAAAGACACCAGGTTGATGGAGGGGCTCAAGGACGGAAGTGCAGCCTGTCAAATGGAACACGACAGCTGTGTGGCTTCAGATGGGCCTGGGGCCTGCACTGGGCAGTGTCCCTCCAGATGGGTCTAGGGGACTCCTTTGTAGCTTGGGGACAGAGCAGGTGTGTGGGTGAGAAAAATGATGTACATGGTCTAAGCTGTACATACTCAACATATATACATATATAATGCATATAATAAAATATATGCATATATACATATACACATGCAGAGTGGACTCATCCAGTTGCAGAGTAGACCAAACAAAGCAAGTGGCTGCACATGGGAGGTGATCTCCAAATCAGTGATCTCCATTTACCCTTTATTGTTAGGAACTTGGAGCATGGAATTAGGAAAGGGGAACTGACTTTGCGCTGTCCAGAGGGCTACACACCCTCTTACCGAAGGCTGCCCTCAGGTTTGGGAGGGGGCAGTGGCTGGCAGTTGGCCAGCTATCTAGCAGGGCTGGGTGCAATGAATTTCAGCACTAAGAATTTCTAGATAATAGAAAGTAACTCCCTTGCCTTCAGGTGCCTTGGGTTAAGTTACCTAATACAATCTTAACCAAGTGCAGGGGAGAAACAGTCCTGGGAAGTTCACAGCCTTGGACCCTGAGACCAGCTACAGAAGGACTGTACAGGATTGCCCTGAAGGTCTATTCTATTCATGCTCAACTCCAGTCTCCCCATCCCCATCCCCCCCACCCCGGGCTATGATGTAGTGGGAGGACTTCAGAATTGACTGGAATACCTCTGAGCTGCAGAGTGGGTACAGCAGGGGAAGAACAAGGTGTGGACGCAGCAGCCCTCTGTGTGCCTGGTGAGTAACATTCGGTATGAGCAGCAGGCCGCAGTGGAGAAGGCCTGCTACCCAGCAGCGAGCTGCTTCACTGGCAAGGATCCCTGTGCAGGGAACGAGGAGGCAGGGACCGCACAAAGAAGGAAACCATGTTCTCAAGAAGTTCGTGCAACCAGGGACATTTTAGAGATCTCTGAAATAACTCTAAGAGAAAGAAATGGAAATTGGCACTGTCGGGATTTTGGTCAGAGAGCAGCCTAGTCTTTCTCTCTGTGACCAGTCCCCCCTTTGCCTAACAGAATCTGAGAAGATGATCTCCGTATTAATGCAAGACAACGCCACAGCCAAGTGCAGCCTCACCTCTGGAAGGCGTATCCAACAAGGAGAGTGGCAGGACGAAAAGCAGCCCAATACACGTGCCACGTGGATTAGAAAATGTGCCCTCTTTCTTAAATCAACAAGGGCATCAACGAAGATGGCAGTTGCCAAAATCTGTGACGTGTACGGCATCAACCTGCACGTTCTCTGCCTCTCTTCTGTGTCACTTCCATTTGGAATTTTCCCTGTTACCTAAGGTTACATATTAGCAGCAGCCAAGCTGTGGGACATCTTACGGAACAAACTTTTTTCCCCCGATTACCAGTATGCTTTTCACTGCCCAGGTGCCTCTACAAGAGCAGAATGCCGTCGCCTTGCCAACCTAACACTGAAACTGTGTATGTTTATAGGCCATGGGTCTGAGTCTTTGAGGACAACCTTCATCTTTCCCTTCAGGTCATGGTGTGATCCATCAATGTGTCAAGAAGCTTCTTCTCCTCTGATGGTGGGCACCAGTGCCTTGGTCTGCCTGGATCTTGGCAGATATACTAGCTGTGGTTCTAAAAAAAGGATGAGTATGTCTGCCAAAGACCCACTTATATTTATAATCTTCCTCACCCCCACTCTTTAACTGGACAAGAAAAATTATAGCTTTCAAAATTAATGTTTTCAAAAATATAGAACTCTTCTACACAGATGTGTTTTAAAAATCAGCAGAAGCCTATCATCATCAAATGTAAAGGATTATTTTGACACAAAAAAGGATCTGTGTGAAATTTAATTTGGCAAAGCGTAATCAAACTTGGTAAGTTTTTTGAAAATATACTTTTGTTGGCTGAGGAAGAAGGGGGAAACCCCACTGGGTTTAAGAAGTGGATAATCCCCTTTGAAGGTGATTTCAACTGACACTAGTGAGAAAACAAGTTCCTATAAAATAAAGTAACATATTTTTAAAAAGTCATGCCAGGGAGAAAAACTTCTTGGAGAATGTATTTGCCAAAACTCTCTGCAGTAGTCAAGTCAGGCACTAGTCTTCACGCAGACCCTGCCTGGAGCTCTCCCTCTACGCAGCTGCTCTGGGGCCCAGTCCCGGTCAATGGAAGATGGCAACCCATTCATCTGCTTTCCAAACTTGGCTGACCCCTGAATGCTTTCTGGTTTTACTGAGCTAACCAGGCTGATCCAGCTGGGGCAAGATGGAATGGCGGGCAAGCTTCTGTATTTCCTCTGCAAGCAGGAGGGGACTGGCAAGCCCAGGGGTGGGGGTGGTCCAAGATATCCATGAGAAAGAAGACCTTTGAATTTGCCTCTTATCTGAAGGATCACAAGCATTAATGTCTGTAATAGGCCTGTCTGTAAATATCTAAGGCTTTGAATAGACTCTGTTGCATATTATTTTATTTTTTATAACCCTTTAAAAATGTAAAACCCATTCTTAAGACCAAAGGGGCTGTCCACTGTAGATTGCAAAGCTCTGAATCCAGCCCTACTGTCTTTCTACAAGCTGTTTCTTTCTTCAAGATATTTTAGCACTCTACCTTGATGATGGACACCACGTGAGTTTCTGGAGCCAAGGCCCAGGCTGTGAGCCACTCTGAGCTCACCCAGCTCTTCAAGGTGCTACCCAGAGGCCAGGCTTAGGCCACAGCATCCTCCGCTCTACCCCTGCTGCTAGGGAGTGCTGCTTTTCATCAGTCTTCATTTTGCCCAGAGAAGCTGCTCAAAGCAGCTCCTGGATTAGGACCCATAAGAACTTGGCCCAGCCAAAATCCCTTCTGCCTTCCGAACAACAGTAGATGGGACCTGAGGTCATGAGCCTGGGGGGCTGGGCTTCTGGCAGGGCATTCCAAGCCCAGAGCCTCTACCCCAGTGCTCCCCAAACCCAAACACAACCCACCCAATTCAGCAGCACACCTGGGGTCCTTCCCCCACTAGGCACATAGGATGCTTCCCCATGAGCGCAACTGAGAAATATCACATTCGCCACCTTTGACCTGGGTGCTGGCCTAATGCTCAACACCCAGTCACAACAACAGAACCATGACAGAAGACTTTGATAAACAGGCAAAAGCCTCAGCACAGTCCAAGTTCAACAAGGCCAGACATGTCTGTCTGCTGACTTTACCTAGTGGCAAACTGCTCGGTGCTGTCAGGCTAAACATCCTAATGTACTCAGGGTTCTAACAAAACAAACAAAAAAACTGTTTGGAAAACTCTTTCTGACACAGCATTACTCCCTGGAAGAAGCCTTGGACGTTACTGTATTTTATAAACCAAGAGCATACCAAGAACAGAGGTAGGGCTCATGTAGCCATCCCAAGCTCTCCTAAGAGGGCCGGAATGAAACGTGGGTTGTGGTGATGATGTCACCACCATGACTCTTCTGCATGCTGCAAATGGAGTGTTTTGGGTGTGTGCCTCTCTGAATGGTTCTTGAATACTCGATTCTTCTTGAATATTCGATTCTTCTCCAAGACAGAACAAGAGTGTCTACTGGCTGACAGTTCCTGGATCTCCCAGGTCACATACTGGTACTTCGCCCTTCTTCTTGTGCTGTAAATCATTTTTGTTTATCCTCCTCCTATGGCAAGAGAGAGGGAAGCCTGGATGACTTTGGTTGTTTGAAACAAACCAAGATGTGAAGGATGGATTAGAATCCACAGGGAAACTAAGAGAGTGACCGTGTGAAGATGCAAATCCAATGAAGCTGGAGAGTGGGGTGTCAGCTTTTGCTCATCCTCAGGGGGCTTTTCAAGTTTTCGGGGGCAGGTTTCCCTGATGGTTTGGAGGTTGCAGCTGGGTTCCTGTGGGTGGCCTGGGGCTCATTCAAGAAGGACGATTTGCTGCACCTGGCATCTTGGGAGTCAGCAGTAGTAGACGCATCAGCCTCGCTGGACAGATCTTCCGTTGAGAAGTTGAGGCTTCCCAGCTTGGCAAGAGAGTGGGAACGCTTGAGTGGGGATGAGACAGTGAGGCCCGCCAGCCGGAGTCGGGTCTCGATTTCCTGGGTCCGCTGCTTTACCAGCCCTGGCTTCCCACGGACACTGTGGATGCTGTCGCTGCTGGAGCTCCGAGTCAAGTTGGAGCTCATGGAGGAGGAGGTGGGGGTGTAGCAGATGGTTTTCAGGAACTCTTTGGAGAAGTTACTGGTGTGGTCCAGCCGGGAGAGGAAGGGAGGGGGGCTCTTCAGCAAGGCTCCTTCCAGCGGCAGAGGGACAGCCTCTGATTTCTCATCACCCCCTGCCTGGCCAGGCAGAGCTGGGGGCTGTGGTCCCTGAAACGTGGCCAACTCCTGGCTCTCCTCGGGGATGCTGGCCTCCAGCCTGCTGGAGGCAACATCCCTGGAGGTGAACGCCATGTCTGCGGGCAGGCTCTTCAGTCTCTCCAGCTCTTTGGTGTGCTTGCGGACCAGCCCCGCCTTCTGCAGCTGGATGATGGACTCCTGGTGCTGCATCAGGTAGCTGTTGGTTGTTGGTTTCTCGGACTCATTACTGAACAGAAGCCGCAGGTCCTTAGCTGGCTTCAACTCCTTCTTGGGTGACGAGTCTTCCTTCAATTCTGTGCTGGGAGAGTTTTTATCAGAGTGGGAATTCTTCAACAGGAGGGACTTGGGTACGACTTTTGGAGTCTCTCTGGGAGGTTCTGGGAGGCTAGGTGGTGCCTCTGGGAGAACCCCTGCTGCACTGCCACTGCTCTCTGGTTTCCTGGAGGCTGCTGGTGACACCAGTGGGGGAGTGTCAGCTGTGCCAGAAGCTAGCTTCTCCAGAGCTCGGGACCTGCTGGCCACGTGGGCCATAGGGGAAGATGTGATGTGGGGCAGGAAGACTGGCTGGGTACAGATGGCAGGAGCACTAGGGTCCTCACTTTGCTCCCTGAAGGCCTCAGTAGCCCTGCTGGCTGTAGGGTACATGCAATCAGCACAGGATTTGTAGGAAGGCTTGACTTTGGTGAGGATCCCAAACATGGCATCATGCTGGTAGGGGACAAGAACACAGAGAAAGAGAGCGGGACAGTCATGAGCCAATAACAAAAAACATGGTGGGGGTGAGCGGTTGTGCAGCTGGAGATAGGCACTTTCCTTTACTTCTGTAGGTTAGAGAGGACTAAAACACCAAACCACCTTTCCAGAAGCCAAGACCTGGTGTCTCAGGCAAACCCTGGGCATAAGGTCAATATGGTCAGGGCAGGGACTCCCAGGACCTCTTTTGTCAACCTGCCTCTGCCACCTGTTCAGAGAGACCCTGTTCCAGGCTCATCTGGAAAGCAAAGTAACCCCTGTAGATCACAGCCCCAGAAGAAGGGGTGAGCATTCCTGTCACAGAAGCAAAGAAGGGGACCTCTCTCCAGCAGGAAGGATCTGTGCTGGAGTTTCTACCGCCTGAAAAAAGAGCCCCTCCTACCTAGTACAGACAGAGCACGGCTCCTGAACCGGCACCCAAGTGTGGTCTCCACAAAGGGGTGGCAAAGGACAAACTGTTTTGGGAAGAGTCTGCCAGGAGGTCTAAACCCAGGAACTTACAGGACTAGACCCAAGGGCCAGGCTTAGCTGCGGTTTACACTAGTAAGAACATGTTTGCCTTGTTCCTCTATGGAACATGTGTCTCTGCACCTCTATACCCCTTTTGCCATCTAGGGTGACCTTCAGGGCCATGTGGACTAACTGGCAGGTGGAGTACGATGGAGATGAGACTGACAAGGGGCAGGCAGGCAACTCTGCGAGTTGTCTAGCTGTGCAATTCTGAAGCTGGTCTGGAGCGATGGCTTCCAGGCCAAGGGCTGAGGGAAGCTGCAAGGGGTACCTCAGTAGTGGCCCCCATTCCTTGAGCCCCAGGAATTAACATCATCCTGTGGTGGTGACTTGAGTCCCCCAGGTATTTAGTCCAATACTAGAGGTGTCTAAAGGACAGCTGGACTTGAGCCCTGGAGGCTGCAGAGGAACGTAGGGGAGTGGCTTAGGTGGGTGTACAGTGGTAGGAATGGGGTCTTCTGGAGGGTGTTTTCTGGGTCAGGAAACCTGCAGAAGCTTCCGGGCTCTCCAGTCAGAATTCAGTCTTACTTAGTCAATGGAACCCTAATAAAGTCTGAGTCTTCATGTAGAAATTTTCCTTAAGCTCAGACCAAAGTCCTTCATGTTTGTTTTTTCTAAAGCCTCAGCTAAAATATAGCACAATTCCTTCACTCCTGCCAGATTCATGGAGCTTCTGGTCAGGACTGCACCAAGTGCTAGACCTAAGCGCAAGACACGGCAAGCCTCCAGGGGAATGCCTGCTGCCCCCTGGTGGGCACAAGTCAGAAAGCTGTGTGACAAGGACCTGTAATCTCAGCACTTTGGGAGGCAGAGACAGGATAGAAAGGTCAACAGCAGCACGCACAACTTACCAACTTTGTCTCAAAATAAAAAGGGCTGGGGGTGTAAATCAGTACAAAGGCCTGGTTAAACCCCTCTTACTGCACAACAAAAACAAAAGAGCTGAAGATGTAGCTCAGCATGAAGGGTCTGGCAGCAACAGGGAAAGAAGTGCTCGTCTGGAAGGATGTGCTGAGTCTCTAGGAAAGGGAGCTCTGTGGAGGGAGGCACAGCTGTCAGGCAAATGCTGACCGAGCAGAGGGAGGATGGTGCTCGGTGTTCGGAGGACAAGCTTGGAAGTGGGGAAGAGCCCCAGGGACTGGAGAATGAGGTGAGGTAGGACGGGCCCGAAGACCATAACCTCATCCTCCTGACCCGTGTGTTTCTGTCCTCGCTCCATGCTCACAGGCCACAGGATCACCTCACCTGGGTCAAAGACTTCCCGCACTCCCCAGGGGCTAGAACAGCCTTTCCACTGCCCCTCCACCGTGTGGTCAGCTGCTGCCTCTGCCATGCCAAGGTCTCTGTCCTCAGGGGTCTGGCACTTGTGCTGTGCTCGTCTTGCACCTCTTCACTGCTTCACTGCCCTGCATTCCAGCTCCCCTCACAGTCAGTCACTGCCGAGGACTCGCCATATTTGTCCCCTTGGCTACAGCCTCCTGTGTTTGCCTTCCATCTGTCCCATGAAACTGCACGTGTGTGGGGCTGACGCACAGCCAGCCCCCTCCAAGCCAACCAGGTACAGCAAGGTTCATAAATGGAAGCAGGACACAGAAAAGGATGCTTGTCTCTAGGTTCTTTTCCCTCCATGATGCCATGCATTCACTCTACTTCTGGTGGAAAAAGAGGCTGAGATCTTAACTTTCCCTGCTGTCCGAACCCCTCTACCGGTTACCATCCAGTGACTCACAGTCATGCTGCTTTGGAATAACCACGCACCACTGTCCTCACAAAGCAGTTTTATGTCATTGTCTTTAGAGGTACATGCTGTCTGAGGGAAGTGGCAAGTGGTGGGAAAATCCATGAGTAATTACCATCTGGTTTGGAATACATCTTATGACTTGGCGGCTGGTAAATGAACTTCCCAGATTTGTTTGTGCTGTAATGCCAGGCTGGTTGCAAACTGGCTTCTACTTGAGTGCGCCTGCTGGGTCACCAGGGCTCACTCCGAATCTAGCTGTCCTGTGAGGTGGGCAGAAGAGGCCAAGGGGACACGAAGTTCCTCACCTCAGGCTTGGTGAACAGGATGGGGAGAAGCTGAGACCAGGCTGCCCACCATAACACCAGCCCTCTGTTCCCAGGCCACCTCTGACAGTGAGAGTGGGAGACAGGAGGTGGCAATGAGTGAGCATAAGACTGACACTAAACCTGCCGCTCACTGTTCACTGAGTGAGATAGCCACAGGGCTGACTCTCAGCTGGAAGACTAAAGAGTGGTAACGGTCCTGTGTCATGTTTCATACTGGGGATTTGTCGCAAAGTTGTCTTAGGTGGGGGAAGTGTGGGGGAGTGTGAGCTGAAACATACTGCTGAAGTCAGGTGTCACATGCTGTACATGATGCGTAAGAAAACAGAAAGGGAGCTGGAGGCCTTACCTAAGACAGGTGGGTGCATGCGCGAAGACAGCATGCTGGGTTCGGATTATTCCCTACAGAGCTTAGCAGCCCAGAGAGCCTCTCTGGGGGGCTGGAGATGGCACCCCTGGCTCAGCGGTGGCAGGGAGGCGATGTGCAGACAGGCCTACCTCAAAGTCATCTGGGCAGCTCCTCTTGCTGTTGTTGTTATTGAGGTTCTCCCGGTTGAGTGGGCTTCTGTCAGACTGGGCTGGGGGCCGAGTCCACCTCCCTGATCTCGGACCCTCTTCTCTTTCCATCTCCTCCACCTGTGGCGAGGACCCACTGTGGGCTCTGGAGCTCCCAAACTCAAGTCTCTTCTTCACGTCCTTCTCGGAAAGCCCAGCACCTTCCTGGGCTTGCCTGGCTGGCTTGGGCATCTCTGCTGGCTGAACTGCATCCTCCACCAGAGCGTCCTTCTCAAGGTCCTCCAGGTGGACCAAGCTGCCAGGGTCATGGTCAGGGGAAGAGAGGAGGGGCTCTGAGAGTCTCCGGAAACAGCAGGGGAGAGCAGGCCCTTCTGGGGCTGGGCTTCCTGGGAGCCTAGGCTGGGAGGCATCATCCAAGCAGGGCAGCTCAGCATCTGGGGTGCTATCCAGGGTCTCTGGCAAGAAGTCCCTGGGCTCCGTAGGATCATCCACAGGCGGCTGGAGGCTGCCCTCTGCTTGCTGACGCCAGAGTTTGTTGTGCCGCTGTTTGCTGTAAGAACAAAAGGAGAGGAGGTGAGCTGGGAGGGACAGTGACAGAGGGTCCTAACAAAGGATCGGTGTGGGGGGAGGGAGGGAGAGGGCAATCAAGAGACAGCCCAGAGTCAGTGGCATCCAGGGTAGGCTCTGGCTCTCTTGGTTCACTTGTTTCCAAACATATGTGGTGGGAAGAAATGCAATAAGACAGCCCTAAGTCCTGCACAGGAAGCTCGGTGTAACTTTTTTCTTTCGTTTCCTTTTGTAGTACTAGGGACTGAACCCAGCCCCTTCACACTGCAGGGTGGGGACGAGCGGGCTATGAGCATGGAGCAAGGACAGAAACACACGCCTCAGAAGGATGAGGATGTGATCCCCAGGCCCCTCCTGCTTTACCCCACTCTCTAGCCCAGTCCACCCGGGCTCTTCCTTCACTTCCTCAGCCCATTAATTTTTTTGTTTTAAATCTTAAAACAGGTACTGCTGTCTTGCCTTAGCTAGGCTCAAACTTGTGATCCTCCTGTCTCAGCCTCCCAGAGTGCTGGAACTACAGCTGTGCACTACCATGCCCAGCTGGGGAAGTCTTCTGTGATTTTCTTTTTTAATCATGTGATGGCAACACTGTAGGTATGCTGAAAGTTGTGATCTGTGGTCTTTTTTTTTTGCGGTACCAGGGGTTGAACTCGGGGCTCTTGTGCATCCAAGGTTGGTGCGGTACCACTTGAGCTAAATCCCCACCCCTTTGTGGTCTTCATCTCATTATTTGGAGCCACATTACTGTATGAACTTAGTTACATTACTGATGTTCCCCTCTCAATTTTTCCATCTGTCATGTGAGAATAACGATCCTTTCCTACCTATCCTATAAGGAAATTAAGTGGATTAAAGCAGAGAGCATGCTTGGTGTGGTGGTCATGCTTATAATTCCAGAATTTAGGAGGCTGAGGCAGGGGATTGCTGTAAATTCAAAGCCAGCCTGGGCTACATAGCAAGTATAAGGCCAGATTAAACTACATAGCTGTCTTACAAACTTATCCCCCATCCCCCACAAAGTAGAAAGCATGCAAAGATCTATATAACTAATTTGGAAGATCCCAGAAAATTGTAAATATTTCTTGAGATCTGAGAGGTAACAGGTCAGCTTTAAATCGTTTATTTTTTTTCCCCTCAGTTCTGGTACATGAACCTAGGGTTTCATGCATGGTAGGCAGTAGTCCTATTACTAAAATTATAGCCCCGCCTCTATAATACTATTTTCATAATATTTTTTTCAGTACTGAGCATTGAATCCAAGGTCTTCTCTCTGAGCTATATCCCCAGCCCTTTTAAAAATTTATTTTTGGGCCAGGCGTGGTGGCTCACACCTGTAATCCCAGTACTCGGGAGGCAGAGACAGGAGGATTGCTGAGTTTGAGGCTTGCCTGGGCTACATAGTGAGCTCAGGGCCAGCCTGAACTACAAAGCGAGACCCTGTCTCAAAAAAAAAAAAAAAAAAAAAAAAAAATTTTTTGGGCCAGGCATGGTGGCTCACACATGTAATCCCAGCACTCAGGGGGTAGAGGCAGGAGGACTGCTGAGTTTGAGGCTTGCCTAGGCTACGTAGTGAGCTCAGGGCCAGCCTGAACTACAAAGCGAGACCCTGTCTGAAAGTAAAAATAAAAATAAAAATAAATAAAATAAAATTTATTGTTGGGTCTCGTTATGTTATTAAGGCAGAAATCAGACTTAGGATCCTCCTGTCTCAGCCTCGCAGGGTGCTGGATAGTGACAGTCCAGTGACAGTGGATTCCAGAGATGTCCAGGGCTGATCTCAGGGTCCTGTTCAGTGTAGCCAGGCCACTCCTGCTTTCCTGAACTTCACCAAGAAGCTGATGGGCTTCCTTCTAACTGGGGTCAGAGACAGCCCAAAGCAGGTCTGCTTCTCCTACAGGATGAACAGGATGGCAAGAGCACCTGTGGCACTGCAGTTGCAGTAGGAACCTGCGTGGCATCAGTGAGGGACTCTCAGTGGCTGCCCTCTCCTGAATGCTCCCTGCCAAGAGGGTCAACATACCCCACAGTGCTGAGGGCTGTGTGGCACGGGACATGCTAACCTCTCAGCGTTAATTTGCTATCCACCTTGTAAAGGCGGGAAAGCAGGCCTTTTTGAGTTTGGATTGAAGTGATTGTTAGTAGCTGTGTTTATTGACTACTTACTAGGGGCCAGGTGGCAAAGCATCTGTAAAGGTAAGCTTACAAATCTATTAGGTGAGTGTTGACTTAGTTTTTCATCGCGGTGGGATACACTACCATCCTTGCTGTCTTGATCACTTTGCAGTGTACAGCTTGGCAATGTTAAATACATCCACAGTGCTATGTAACCATTGTGGAGATGTGGCTTCCAAACTTTGTCTTTTCGGTACTGGGGATTGAACCTAGGGCTTTAGCACTGAGTTACACATCCTGTCCTTTTTATGTTTTACTTTGAGAGAGGGTCTTATTAAGTCTCTAAGTTGCCCCAGGCTAGACTCCTGCCTCTGCCTCCCAGTGTGCTAGTATCCCAGGCAGCACCATGACACCTGGGTCTATAATTCACCTTGCAAAACTAAAACTGTACCCATCAAATGATAACTCTCTTTCTCTTTGCCAGCCCTTGGCAATCACTATCGTATTTTTTGTCTTGAATCTGACCACTCTGGGAATATAAGTGAGGTTCTACAGTGTTTGTTAGTGGATAATTTTTATTAAGCATTATTGTCTCAAAGTTCATCCAGGTTATAGGATATGACAGAATTTCCTTCTTTTTCTAAGGAGACAGGGGTCTCTTCATGTTATTCAGACTTGCCTGGAGCTTCTGGGTTCAAAGGACTCTCTAGTCTTGGTTTCCCCAGCAGCTGGGGCTAATGGCATGTGCCATCAGGCTCATCTAAAATTTCCTTCCTTTTTCAGGTAGAGAAATATTCTGTTGTATGTATGTGCCACATCTGACCTGGGTGTGTAAATGTCTTAAGAGTCCCTGCTTTCAATTCTTTTGAATATACACCCAAAAGTGGAAATGCTGGATCAACTAATATTCTTACTTTTTGCACAGCTGGATCAACTAATATTCTTACTTTTTGCACAACCCCCGTTGTGTCTTTCATAGTGCCTGCAGCATCTGACCTGTGGCTGCGTGTGAATTCTTCACTTGGAAGAGGGCACTGAAGCTCAGGTGATTTTCCAGCTTGCCCATGGTAGAACCTGGCTGCTGTTTGTTGGCCTTCCCTGCACAAAGCCTGTGCATAGGCTTGGCACAAAGTAGGTGCCCAGGAAGGGGATCTGTACATGCCCATACAACACACCAGGTTGGGCCTTGATGAGGAGTTTTCTTTCCGGTAGCAAAACAAGCTTTATGTGTGTGCCAACAGAATCTAAACAGATCCCTCCTTGAAACCAATCATCAAAGCCCAAACAATAGTTATTTTTCTGAAACCAACTCCTGCCATAAAAAGGCTTTTAGCTGCAGAAGCTGTTGCCAGGCCCAACTGGAGCAGGCTGGGATGCTGCAAGCAGCCTGGCTGGCTTGGCGAAGGGGTGCCTCCAGCTGAGTCTGCCAACCTGCCTCTCCAGGCGGGCACCTACCTTGCATCCAAGATGCCTTCATACTCAGACAGCTGCCTCATAAAGCCTGCGTTGGGTCGTGCGATGCTACGCTTCTGCTTCACATAGTTATATGCTTTTTCCAGGGGCCAGCCAAATTCCTTCATCGCATAAGCTATGACCGTGGACGCAGATCGGCTGACACCCATCTTGCAATGGACCAGGCACTTGGAATGGTTCCTCCTGCATGGGGCGGGGGAAGCAGTTTAAGGGGACAAAGGATCACTAATCTTCACTAACCTCAGTGTTCAAGCTTCACCAACTCAATTTTTTTTAACTCCAAAGTTATCTCCTGGCCCAAATCCTCCTATGTCCTAATGTTTATGGAACAGATTCCACTCACCCTCTAAAGGAAATAACTTGGCTGTGAAATTAATTAGCAAACAATGGCAAATCAAGATAAATCTGTCCTGGTCCAACACAGCTTTGTAGGCTGGCTTCAAAAGACAGTGCTGCCTTCAGGGACAAAGTAGGAATCCTTCCAGTCACTGGAAAGGCTGGGTCACCTGCAACCTTTTCTTGGGCAGCAACTGGGCAGCTAAAGAGATTTCTACAAAGCTGCTCTGCAGCTATAGCAGATAGAGACACTGAATAAATTACTGTAGAAAACAGGGTCACTGAAGCAAAACTGCACGACCATATATGCAGCAGGGCCAGGGGCAAGAGCCAGACTGGCAGCAGCCCTGGCTCAGCCACACAGAAAGAGGCCAGGGGAGGGTGGGTTAATCAGCTACCTGGGAGGTGTTGGTACTGGCCAGGTGCAATGTCTCCACAAATAGTAAATGCAAGGAGCCCCAGCCTGCACCTTGGAAACTTAGTTGGGAGGATGTCCTATTAGGTAGGAGCAGGTGCTAGGCTGTTATACCTGAGGTTTGCAACTCCTGTCCTGTACAGATTGCTGTGCTTCCCCTCCTCCCTGCTGAAGTCTCCATGAAGGGAGCCCTCAGTATATGCCTAGGAAAGCTGGAGCACAAAATGAGATTTTGGTGAGGACACACCCTGTGGCCTTGCCTTGGGGTACAAAGGAAGATGTTTCTCCTGACAGCATTTACAGGGCTATCTCTTGCTGCTCAAGATTTCAATAAGACAGTTGTTCCACAGGAAACAGAAGATGAGTGGGACTACTAATGGGATCGGGAGCTCCCACTTCTGGTCTGTCCTGATCTAGGTGCACAGGAAAGCTGTACTAACTAGGAGGAGAAAGCCCATACTTGTTGTGGAACACCCCTAAGCCTTCAGGCCTGTGTGCTGGCCCTCCCCTGGACTCCCTTGGCCCTGTGACTCCCTATGGGGAAAACTCCCCAGTGGCCCTTGCGTGGAAAGAGGGCTGATGACAAAATCGGGGGACAATGTTACAATCTAGGGTAGGTGGGAGAAAATGAGCTCTCAGATCACAAAAGGGTAATGCCCTTTCCCCTTTGGTGCCTGCGATCCCCAGACCTCAAGCCTCTTCCTACAGCTGACTTCTATGTTGGGGGGGCTGTCATTTGTTCAGCCCACCCCTCCTGCTGGTCAGTGTCTTCCACAGACCAGCTTCCTTGTCCACTTACTTGGCTTTGTTTATAAAATGATATGCTTCGTTCCAGTGGGCAAGAAGGTCTGTGGTCTCTTCATCGTAGACTCGGATGTTGTGATATGCAAACAGGCCAGGAAAAAAATTATCTATTTCTCTAGTGACATTTAAAATGTAGTCAACCCTGAAATGAGAAAAAAAAAAAAGGTAGAATCAGAATGAAGAACCAAAGAATAAAAGAAAATACTGCTAGAGAAAAAAAATTTTTTTTCTTTAATGTACATGAATGCAGAGTACATATGCTATGGGATTTTTCTCTTCCTTTAAAAGTTTTAATTTCCTCTCTATGATAAGGAATGTGTTATATTTATACCAAATAAACCCTCTTACTTAAAAAAGCCGTATAAAAAAACAATTCAGTTTTAAGCATTGCTAAGGAAATGAGTGTTACAAAACAGATTTCTAAATTCCTTAAACTTTCAAAATTTATTAGCTACCAATGGTATAGTTAGCCAGATAGGTGGCACAAGCTTGTAATCCTAGCTGTTGGAAGGCTGAGACATAAGGATCACAAGTTCAAGGCTAGTCAAGGACAATTTAGTGAGACCCTGGCTCCAAATAAAAAAATAAATGCTGGGAATAGAGGTCAGCATTTCCTGGGTTCAGTTCCTAGTACTGGAAAATGGAAAAAGTAAAAAAGTACATAGAGGCTTAACAACAACAACATCAACAAGGTCTGCTCTCATATAGTTAAAAGCAGATTATACCAATCTATTATTTATTCTGGGAAACAGCTTTATTTTTTTCTATAGAACAAAGGCAAAACATAAATAAATACTTGAGAGAGCCTGCTAACCCAGCTTCTATAGTTCAGTAAATTTAACCAGTTTTTTTGGCTTTGTTTTTTTTAAAACAGGGGCTTATGACATAGTTCAGACTAGCCTTGAACTCACTATGTAGCCTCGAATTTGGGAAGATCCTCCTATCTCTGCCTCTCTTGAGTGTGGGGATTACAGGTATGCGCCACCACACCAGTTTTAACCAGTATTTTTATTTGTGGAAGACCAAAATAATTTTAGGAATTAGAAAATATCCCACATAAGTTTCATAAGTGAATCTGTATAACCCATTAAAAAGATGCCTTTAAAAATCACCTACTTATTTCCAACAAGATGGAAGGACACAGATTATCACCTCATATTTGACTACTCTGTTGAAAGAATACTTCTTAACCAGTAGTTCCAAAGATGTATTTTAAGATTTGTTTAGTCTTGGTTTTCAAATGTAGTAATTCCAGAATGCCATCATGTCAGATCCACAGAATGGTGATTTTGTGGCTGTGTTGTTTAAAAACATACAAAAAAAAGTCCAGACATCTGTTCTTGAAGGTCTAGGTTTAAACATTTTTCATTCCTGCTGCTGGGCATTTATTTCTCAGAGACAGGCATATGTTTCTGGCAGCACTGAGTATTTAGTTGCAAGATTCCCACCAGGTCCAAATATAACCTCAGAAAGGGCCAGAAGTGGTCCAGTTTTCAGGGTTGCTGAAAGGCCAGTGGCCAATAGTTTATATTAGGATTCTCAATGGCTCTGCAGTGTGATGAGGTGATGGGAGGAAGCTCAGAGTCCTATCAGATCTGGGCCATCTTATACCGTATATGATTCAGAAAGCTTTTTCCTGCCACACACAATCACACAGGAAAATCCAAACCCAATGAAGTATTCAGGACGTAGCATTCTGAAGCACATCTATGTAGCTATGCAAATTAGCTCCTCCGGCCACTGCAGTGCCCAGGGAGTGGGCAATCACAGCCGGGCAGCCCAAGGCCTCACCTCCCCAGCTGGGGGAGCAGAGGGCTCCTGAGCTGCCCAGAAGGATAGGAGAATACACGGGGCGCAGACTCACCCTGAGCCCTGCAGTTCCTCCAGATTGGATGCATTCCATTCAGAACCCTGGGGGACAGATCACACAAACCCCCATGAGTGTCACAGTTAGCCTCAGAGCTGCTTATGGGAGGCAGGGGTTACCCTAACCCTATAGGAGGGGCCTCCTTTCAGAACATGGGCTTCAGAGATACTGCAGAACTGGAAGGTGAGGCATCTAGGCAGGTGCATAAAGGCCTGTGGGCAGAGCAAATCCAGGGATATACCGTGCTCCTTTCTCATTTCCTGTCTTATGTCTATGGTTACCAGAGGCAAGGACTGGTAACTTCTGCACCACTAATCACAATGGGAATCTTGCGATTCTGGGAAATATTCTGGCAATATTTTAAAAAGTTCCCACCCTCTGACCCAATAATTCCACTTACAAAACACTATCCTGAGGAAATAACAGAATTCACATAGTGATTTGGGAACAGGGATGTTTATGATTATTCATAATAAAATAGTGGAAACAACTCAAAGGTCCAACAGGAAGAAATCAGTATAAATGAGGATGAATCCTTATAATTGAGTCATTAAAATAAATCACACTTTTGCAAACTAGTGGCTCATAGGGAAATACCGCATGAGGACAAAAGAAAAAAAAAAACAGGGTATGAAAGTGCATAAACAAATATGATTATTTCCTGGATTTGCTT
>PVIC010040030.1:0-16852 GCA_004025085.1 Thryonomys swinderianus | reverse complement strand
TTTTTAGACCCATATACGTAAGGCTCTTTATTTTGGAGAGCTCTTATTTCCCCAGGTACGGTAACCTCAAGATTAAATGCTGCTTACTACCAAATACTCATTGATCTCCCACTGTCAAGTTAGCCTTCATCACTGATTAAGGAAGAGACTGTCTGATTTCTGCAATGTAATTTCTTCATGCTTCAGCAATTCATGCTGAAACAATAACAGAATACTAGAGCCTGGTTATTTTACAGAGAAAAGAAAGGATTGGCTTCTCTTTCTTGAGCCTGTGAACCCCAAGGGCCAGGAACTATCAAAGGGTAAAACTTTCCTTGCTGCATGCATTCTTCTTCAATGGCTGAATGTGGGAGAGAGGAAGGGAAGGAAAGAGAAAGAGCAGAGGATAGAGAGAAGTACTTTGTAATACATCCATTCATGAAATAATGACATTAAGCAAGACTCTAATCACCTCTTCCTTTTCTTCTTCTTTTCCTCTTCTTTCACTTCTTCATCTTCCTCTTCCTCTTCTTCCCCTTCCCCTCCCTCTCCCTCTCCCTCTCCTCCTCCTCCTCATCCTCCTCATCCCCATCCTCCTCCTCCTCCTCCTCCTCTTTCTTCTTCTTCTTTGACTAATCACTTCTTAAAGGTCCAGTGGGCATCAGGCTTCAACAAATGAGTTTTGAAAGAGACATTCAAACTGCAGACTTCATGGCTATAACATGCACTGCTCTTTAGAAGGGAGTTACTTTGTGCAGCTTGTGAGGAGTAAAGTGATGAGTCCTCATTGAGGGCCATGTGCAGACATAAATTACTTAGAATTCTGATGCATAGGAGATCAGTCTATCCTCTTCTATTAATTTTTAATTAATTAATGCAGTGTAAAAGTCTAGACACAGCTATTTATACTAGCTATAATCGAAAAATACATTATTTTGTTGAACTTGTTTCAACATTTCAGCGTATTTGTTGACTGGGCTCCTGTGTCCTTTTGGCATACTTATATTTATATCTACATTTATATTAATATTTACATAATTCTTGGGAGATAATCTAGACTCATAATATTTATTCTCTGACTTAGTCCTAGGTTTAATGGCTTCTGAAATGATCTTTCTTTCTTTTGGATGGAGAATGATACTAGAAATCAAGATGTGAGTACTATGTGTGCTTGTTATAATGAGGATGTAGTTGATTTTAGGCCTGTTAAGTGAAAGACAAAACAAATGTATAGGTGTTTACTAACCTATGTAGTAACATATATCACACATACTCATGTATTTGATTTCTAAACTTGTTTATTTTAATATATGCATATATAGTATGTAAATATATCTGAGAAAATATATAAAATGCATTTTATGTGTAGAAATAGTCATTTGTTTATAGTGTTCTCTATATTTTTGTATCTGTATATTTATAGTAAGTTAAACGTGTTTATCCTGTTGCTTCCACCTGTGATCTGTTACTATGTGGATCATCCTGGCTTCTTTCTCCTGCTCACCTCTAGGTGCCTCCTCCAGCATCAGAAATCTGACTTCCATTAGTGCCATTTACTTAATTAATTATTCACATCTGGTCTTCATTTGAAACGGTTTCAAAATTCTTAGCTGATACCTCATGGGAAACGACTTTATCAAATGCAGAACAATGCTTATGTATAGTTACTTTTGCCTTTGTAATCAACATTCATTTCCAGAATCCATCTTTTCCATTACGTCCTTTGGAAAAGTTATTAGATACATTTGTAGTGTGGCCCTATACTTTTGTTTTGGTCTGTCTTTCAACCAGGGATCCATCAAGTGATTCCATGATGTTTTAGATATGCTTATATTAAGGTCAAATTTTGCTAGCTAAAGCTCTATAGGTCTTAACAAACACATGTCATTCTGGTGTATGCAATGGTTTCACTCATACACAAAGACCTTTAGTTAATTCAACTCTCACAACCCTGTGAAACCTTGGCAATCACTTAAATTTCCCATTTTTTTCTGTAAATATACCTTTTCCAGAATGTCATGTAAATGGAGTCATGGAGTGCAAAGCCTTCTCAGAGTGACTTCTTTGTCCTAGTTACATGCCTTTAAGATGCATTCACTTATTTGTATGGGTTGGTAGCAAACTTCATAGTTGTTAAGTGGTATTTTAAATGATGATGGATACATGAAGATCCTAAAAACTTTTAAAACAGAATTCATAGAATCATTTGTGTGTGTGATCCTATGGGGCCATGGCTTCCCAAGGATGTAGCTTGGTAGCAGTACACCTGCCTGGCATGTGTAAGGCCCTGAATTTGATTTCTGACATAAGAAAAAAAGTTGGTTAAGTATCTAGGGTACAACTGATGAGTTGTGTGTTAAGATTGTCTCAGCATGCAACAAAGAGCCAAACAATCTCCCACAGTGGATTCCATTATCTATTCCACCAAAAACAAAGATAATTCCTGGTGCTTTGCTTTTCTGCTAGTAATTATTATGATTAATTTATTTTAAATTTTTGATCATCTCAAGGAATATGTTAGTATTTTGCTATTTCTGTAAAGATAAGTCATGTTGAGTATTTTGGTGTATTTTATTGTTTCTTTGGAGAAAGTATTGATTCAGATATTTTCCCCTCTAGGAAATCAGATTGTATATCTTCTGATTAAGTATTGCATAGGGCCATCCTAGGAGCAGGGGTCACTAGAGAAAGGAGCTTCCAGGTCACGTACACTTACTTACTTCATGAGAAACTTGGATTTTGTGCCAAGCTGAGATCTCTTCAGAGAACTTGAGAAAAGTGAAATGATTGATTAGACTTTAAAAACATCATGGCAATTTTATTAGACTGTGGGGGAGCCTCAGATAAATATAATAATCCAAGAAAGTAGTCTCCCACCCATAAATATATAATTTTTCTGGATAGGAGTATAGAAATTTTATTTTTTTGCAGTCCTTCAAACTCCAGTTTTATTAAAGTTGTTTATCTTTTATCAGATTTCAAGGGATATCTGTATTTAATATTTTTATTAGAGAATTACTTCTCAAAGATATGATAATGCATAGTTTTAATTTCTGCAGATTTGGCTACTTGTGAAATAATGTTCCATCTATAGAGTACTCATCCTTTTTGTATTTAATTATTTTATATTGCTTCTTTATAAAGCACATTTTTAACATGGCAGAAACTAGCATTTGTTCTGCAGGAAGTGAGAAAGAAAAGATTTCAGTTATCTCTTTCTTTATGAGACTGTGGGTGACTGATATGTGTATGCGGAGAAGGGCAAGGACTGGATACTTATCAGGAGCAGGTATGAACCACAGTGGAAGAGAAAGAAAGAACCATGTATTTTGGGGGCTTCTGAGGTAACATCTAAAGGATATGAAGTATTAGATGTGAGTTCAGTGACCAGAGTAAACTCTTTAGGGAACCTATAGAGAAGAGCACATGGCCTCTGGGTCATGGACATCATGTCAAGGCATATAAAAAGAAGTCATAGATACTCCATAGAGGTGAATATAAGAATCTATCCACTTTAAAAATAAGAATACTGAAGCAAATAGATTTTGTACATACACAGATCTGCTTAAAACATTTCCCCAAACCTCCAGATGACATGTGTTTTTCCTGTCTTGTGTAGTTAAAAATATTTATATTTCAATGAAACTGGCTTAATGAGTTGAAAGTTTTGAAATTTTTTATGAATTCTGAGACCATATAAATTAGATGATGTGTAGATAGATTTTGTTTTCTTGAGAAAAGGGCATGTGTAACTCCTTTATACATTATTTCTAGGGTGGCCATATTGATTTTTAGAAGTCATAGTGTTTACTTTCCACTGCTAATATTAAACATGCAATAAAACTACTATGGTGAAACATAAGATATCTCTCACTTTTTCAGTAGCAATGAAATCCTTAGTTAACTTAAGGAAAGGAATTTACAGAGAAGATTTGGTGAATTTCCTAGACTAGTAGGAGATGCTAACATTTGACTGGGCTTCAGAGAGAACAAGAAACTGAATCTCATTCAAGGTCTAGGTAGCTGAATGTGATGATGCCCCTTAAAGTCTTTGATTTTGAGAAGAATCAATTTTTCTTTCATCATCGTTGCTTAGGTGGACATTCAATCAGGGAAGAGAGAATAGTGGGTGGAGCCATTTACAGCCTATTGTGTGGCTGGCTGCAGGGGACTTTACAGGTACTCAGATAAGGTCTCCAGACTGCAGGCAACAAAGGAAATGTGCCCTATGAGACTCCTTGGGTGTGTTGAACCTCTTCTTTTTTTTTATTTGAATCTTTACTGTTACATTATATAATCACACATCTTCATCATACATAATATTAAGAATTTGTACCAGTATAGGACACAATTTAATTCTCATTTTCCCCCTTCTCCCACCCACCCTACAACCACTACCCCATATTCATAAGCTTTGTTTCCCCTTTTCATTACCATCATATGTTTCCTTTCCCTTGTTACTTCTTTTTAGCTATATCAATAGCTTTGGTTTGCCTCTAATCCATGTCCTACCAATTTAGACTTAATGAACCCCATCATTTAGACAGATTAGACTTAACGTGCATAGTCCATCATTCAATCATGTAATTTTGACTCTTTAGTCTTACTGTACACTTATTTTCACATGTCTGACTACTAAAAGCCTTCAGGCATTTAACTTATTGCTTTATGTGAAAAAATTCTTAATTAAACTATCTATTGGCTATCTTCTAGGTACAAACTAGATATAATAACACTGGAATTTATATACAGTAGAAGTGTGTCAGAACCTATTCACTAACATATCCCATAGCTGTGCCCTGTAGTCCATTATATGCTCGAGTTGAGAATCCTTCATTCCTTATCTCTCTAGTAATTAAGTACAGTTTATTTTTGTATTGGTATAAAGTGGTTAGGTACTCATCAAACCTACCCATTTCGTCATCTTCTTGAGAACATAGCTTAGCTACATTTGCCAGCCCTCTGCATAGGAAACCATGGCTGTAAAGTACTTTTGCAATGAATGTCTCTTTAAAGCCTGGCAAATGAATCATCCCATTTTATCCTTTGCCATCTCTTCTTCCATTTGATGAGTGGAGGTCATGTTTATGTCCACTGTTGTCCTTCCTTCAGCTACAGAGCAGATGACATTATGTAGATGGTGGTGTTATGACATTTAAATGAGACTGTACTCACAAAATCATACATGAAGACCTATAACACATGTTTGCTTATGCACTTAGATATTCTGTGCTTAACTGAACGGAGAGGAAACAAATTATACCCAATTATTTCCCAGGTGAACATTAAGACTTCCTTGTCTGAATAAATTTTAACTTAGCTATTGACTTTAGATATTACAGTTGAAATCAGTGCTTGAATTTTTTTTTTTTTGAGACAGGGTCTCGCTTTGTAGTTCAGGCTGGCTCTGAGCTCACTATGTAGCCTAGGCAAGCCTCGAACTCAGCAATCCTCCTGTCTCTGCCTCCCGAGTGCTGGGATTACAGGCATGAGCCACCACGCCCAGCAGTGCTTGAATTTTTTTATTGTCTTCGCCAAGTAAAAAAGTCAGAATATCATACTAAAGAGAATTGCTTTATTTCTTCAAATATGTATAAGCATTATAGGTCATTCCTGAAAATTAGTATTTCTGAAAGCAGTTTGAAGCCTCGCATATTATTTTCCAAGTCTGTATGCAATTAAAAGCTCCATATAGAGAATGACAATGTAATTATTAAGAAAAATGGATGTGAGAATAAATCATGAAGAAGTCATCTTGGCCTTTTGTTATTTTAACTCATACCATGCGAATTTCAATTATTAAAAGACAACAACATAAATAAATTCAAATAGCTCTGAAATTAGCAGCTTGAATATTCCACGAGACATCTAATTTAGAAAACTGCACGCAGAATTCTTTACTAAGCAGTCATTAAAAGTTTTGACATTTTTTTTCCTTAAATTTGAGAACATATTTAGCTGCCTTTATTTTCACCATCTAATAATGGAGTATTAGACAAAAAAGGTGAATAGGTTCAAACTCTTTGTCAGAAATCTATGTCTGAGACATGAAGTCTAATTTCTCTCAAAAGAAATAGAATTTGATCTAGTTCTGCTTGTTAATGTATAGAATTTGCAACAAGAACAGTTTCCTTCATGTTTCCCTGACATAGATTTTTGTTGTCTGAGAACCACAAAGACATTGCAGGTTCTACAGCATGTAGTTAGAACAATGTATGTTGATAATTCCTAATCTTGAAGCTACTTATAACAAGATGTGTGGATAATTTATCCAATATTATGATGTTTATAATTTTCTGTACATACACAATACCTTGAATACACACTATTACGGTTGTTTCAACATTATGCTGCTTTGGACCTATAAACATCTTAACATCTGGCTTGTGTTTGTTAATCTATTACCAGCAAGTATCTGAAAATTAAACTGAGATGTTTGTATAAATCAGTGTTTATTTCTTGAAGGACAGAGAAACAATGACCCATTCCACAGAAACTCCTTGTACTAAAGAGATTGAATAGGTGGCTCTGCGTGAAAAGATAATTTTTTATTATTTGGAAATAATTCAGTATCATCTAACTGAAATGTAGAACTGAAATGACAAGTCTTGCTTGCCAGTATTCTGATTTTTCACATTGCCTTTCAGTCTAAAAAATGATCTAATATTTATCTCTTATTTATCTGTGATCAGCTGTCAATACTATAAGTCTAATGATTTTGATAGAAGCAATAGTACCCCCAAGTCTTAACATAAACCTTGATCCAGATTGCAAATAAAAATAAAATAGCCTTGCAAAAATATCTTTTGATTTCTACATGGGAAAGAACTGTAACTTTAATGTACTTTATGAGGTTCATGAGAACATTATTTTAGTCACTGAGGACACTGTGTTCTTTGCAAGGTCACAGTGACTTGAATGAAACAGCCTCAATGACTAATAGAGAAATCTTTGCTGCCTCTGTGCACTATTCCTCAGCGTGAACTGCTGGGTTTGAAATTGAACTCCAAAACACAATCTGTTTTTGATTACAAAACAGTGCAGATGTTTGCCTTGTTTCAGGTACACACCATCAACCTCAATCCACTCCAGCTCTGCTTTCTTAGAATCCCCAGAACCTAACTTGGAGAAAATATTATAAGTATTATATCATTCGTGTCAGAGTTTTCTTGGCTAATTAAGAAAATAAAGCAAACAAACCTAGAAAGTGATAAAAGCCAAAATTATTAGGCCTTTCTGTTATCTATTTAGTTATGCTCATTCCAGAGAAAATAGTATGTCTTTTTTATTATTTTTATTTTTATTTATTATTTGTACAAGTTTGCAATGCGTAATGTTTACATTCCTTATGGGATGCTGGTCTTCAGTTCATATGTACATCTTAATTCATGTTTCATTCCTTTTCTCTCTTTCTCTTTCCCTAACTTCATCTCTTGATTTCCTTTCAAGAAAGGTCTATTTTGCTTCCTGTTATCTATCTTTTATTTGACTATTTATATTCTTTTCATTTGTCATTTAAGAGAAACCATGCAACATTTAAGCTTCTGAGTCTTATTTATTTCATTGAATGTTATGGTCTTAAGCTGGATCCATTTTCCTACAAATGGCTAAAGTTTATCCTTCTTTATGGCAGAGTAATACTTTGCCATGTATACATACCACATCTCCCTTATCCAGTCACTATTGACAGACATAAGGAATGCTTCCAAAATTTAAGGTATTCCCATCTACAGTATCCCAGGGTCTCTTTGTCCCTGCAACCTCTCCAGAACTTATTTGATTTCTTAATGATGAGTAAGATAAAAATCTCATTGCTTTTTAAACTTGTATTTCTTCACTAGCCAATGGTGTGGAACATTCCAGTGTATTTACTGGAGTTCTGTGCTTCTGATAAGTGTTCCTTTCACTCACCCGCTTTTTTAGTAGATCCTTTATTTGGATGGGTCTGATACTTTTGAGTTCTTTATGTAGACTAGACATGAGCCCTATATCTGAGGAAGAGCTGGAAAAGATTTTTGTCCACTCTGTAGGTTGTCTTTTTCCTTCCATTGATTGTTTTCACTTTCACTTGGTATGACTATATTTGTTGATTCTGAGTCTGTTACCTGTGTGTCTGGGATCCTGTTCAGAAAGTGCTTGCCTAAACCTAAGACTTGAAGAGTTTTATCTATTTTATCTTCTAGCAGGCTAAGTATCTTTACTCTAATATTCAGTTCTCTGATTCGTGTTCCTTTTAGTTTAGTAAATGGAGAGATATGAGTCTAGATTCAATTTTCTACATTTGGATAGCTTATTAAAAGAGGGCACTTTCCTCCAGTGTATAGTTTTGGCTCCTTGGCAAAGATGAATTAATTGACTGCACTTGGGGTTCTTTCTGCATCTTCTATTCTATATCATTGTTGTGAAGGTCTGCTTTGTGCCCCTGCCATACTGTTTTTACCACAGTAGCTTTGCAATGTTTTAAAAGTTAGTCTTCATTTTGAGTTGGAATTTGCACTGAAATGAAGGGTGACTTTTTGCGCATTCATACTACACTGTGCCACTTAGTGCAATTTAAGGAAATGCTAGAAGCCTACTGCCATTCTAACTCTTGGATTAGAGATGTGGTGTGAGATTCTTGTTTTCCAAGCCTAGTCTTTTAGCCTGGCCCGCCACACAGCCTCCTGTCATCACATAGCATGCACTTTGGAAAACTGGATCTTAAATTTCAGCTTGCAAGTACTAAAATGTGTTCTTTCTCATTTCTTTTTGACATTACTAAATTGATTTCCCATTTTCACTCTCCTCTCTATATAACCCTCCAGGTGTGGTCAGTCTATCTTTAACATAATCGATATGTACTTTAAAATATTTTCTTACTTCTTTACTGTCTTTTCTTCATCTCTGTCTCTTCTAAACTCTCTCCTTATCCTTTTAGCTCAGGTGAATGGCATAGTATGAGGAAAGCCGAATGTGCGCTACTTGAATGAAGTTACACAGACAAGATCCCCTTCTGCCTTCATCAAGATGGGCTCTTCGAGCCAACTCTCTGCTTTCCCAGGCCACTTAGTGCACAACGTGGTCATACAAGTCCAGTCTTTTGTTTCCAGCAGCTACTTAATACTGTGAGATGTGTATCACTCATACCTTCTGTTGCATTTTTCTCCACTTGGTTTTGAGGTCCTGCTCCTGAGAGAGGTTATAAACTCTAACCCTCTGGGATTTGCTTGTGGATGTTTACAGCATGCCTCTCACTGGACACTTCTGTAACCTGGCACACAGCCTAATGCTTGAGGAGCTGATCTGTAGCCAACTGTCCCTCTCACAGGAAACTTGTTTACACTGGCAGATGTCCTGTGCCTGTTGTCACATCTGTGTGTAGCTCATTCCTACCAAGACAGCCACTGGCTGGGAAAATCTTGACCTAGAAAACAATTAAGTTTGCAGGCAGCAGCAAGGTGGGAAACAGGGGGCAGCAAAAGAAAACACATGATAATGCAGATGGCAAGCATCGCTTCCGGGTCTGGGAACCTCATAGGCACTTGCAAAGGGAGGAGCCTCCAGAACATTCCTCTCAGCCAGTCTGTGGAGCATGGAAAGAAAGGACCCGTGGACCACAGGCTCCCTTGGAGGCCATGGTATCATGTAGCCAGGCTTCCTGGATAGAGCTGAGAGCAAATGTGCTCAGTGGAGTCACACTGTGTTGTTCTGACATTTAGTTAATAATTATTTAGTATGGGGCACATTAAAAGCCTCCTTGGAATACATTTAAAAAATGAAAGAAGAAAAAAGAGATAGATTCGAAGAATTTTTGCATACAAGAATTTTAGTTATATTAATAGGCATCAGGTTTTAAAAAGTTTGTTTTATTATTGCATGTTTGCAGTATATAGTGACTACAATCATCAGGAATTGGCATGCATGTATAGCACACCTGAGTTTCTACTTCTTTTTTTGTCTCTTCACCCCCCCCCATCTCTAGATCCTTTTGTGTTTTTTTAAAAAAATCTCTCTCAGTTTCTAGTCTTCATTAAGAAAGATTGTCCAGTCACTAGGAAGATTCAGCCTCTTACATTTTCTTACCATATTTCAACTTAGATGGTTTATGTATTTATTTCTGCAAATTAATTGATGCATAGAACTGAAGATTGGGGTTTGGCGTAGGTTGGATTTCCTGACTCAAAGACGAGGATCAAGAGGCATACAAGTGAGTGTTTGGAGATCATTCTCTGTGGGAGAGAAAGGAATAAGCAGTGTTAAGGGAGGAGCCAAGTCTCCAGGACACCTCTGTAGACTCCAGGCAAATCCATAGGCCTCAGAAAATGGGACGGTTCTTCAAAGCCCTGGAGAAAAGTCTGGTGCACTTATTTAAGGCTTCCAGAAGGAGATGTGGCTTTGTGTGGGCATCTCTTCCCAGCCAAAAAATTCAGAGGAATTGGGCACCCAGGCAGAGTCCCAAAGCAGCATTCTGAGAAGGCACAATGATAAGGGAAGCCGGTGAGCACATCATAAGGACATTGCATGTCTCTCCAATATTGCATTTCTCTCTCCGCACTGCAGCTGGTGCACTTATATGAACCACCACACACAGTCAGGTGGAACGGAAAACAGATACACGGCTTCTCTTCATTGCTTCTGAAGCCCATTCTAAACACACTTCTCCTTCAGCCAGGGAGGATATTGTGGAAAGATCTTTCAACAAGTATGGCCTTTTTCCATGTTGCCCAATAGCCTCCTATCTAGGACCACTTTATTCCCAACATTTTAAAGTATAAACCATCAAAGTGTCCTCTTTACACCTCTTTGGATTCATTCAGCTCTTGCTGGCCCGGGTTTAGGAGCCTAAAACAGACAAAGAAGCAGCATAGCATGTGTGTCTTCAGTCATCCCGGACCTGCTTCCAGCATCACTTGCGAGCTCTTATTTCTGGTCTCTCTGGAAATGAACTCACCGGAATGAAGCACAGAGCCACAAGCCCAGAATCCCAGCACTTTGGGAGGCTGAGGCAGGAGCATGCGAGCCCAGCCCTGATAGTTTATGATTTGGTGAGAACCTGTCTCAAAATTTGAAACCTTTCTTCATACTCTATGGAGTCTCCAGTTACTCTGAGGAGCAGCCCTGTTAGCGGGGTCTTTTCTAGAGGACTCCAACCTTGCCACACAGCTTTAGTGACCTTCCATTAGTTCTGGAAGCGTTCAGTCAGCTGCGCTTTCTATCTTACCTTTTTTTTTTTCTGGGTCCTCTTTTATTATTTATGTCTTAAATCACTTAATGTTATTTAATAAGTTATAGTCACTGTGGTTCTATTCCAGGTACTTGAAACTATGTGGCAAAAAATATCACATTTAGTTGCATTAAACAAAAGCCATTCTTTGTGATTATTATCTCTCAAGGTTTTGATATTGACCAGAACTAGTGACTATTTGACATTGACCAGTTCTCACTGATGGTTTCTCATTTGACTTAAACCGGACAGTGGCTGTTGCTACCCATTCACGTGAGTGATGCAGGTTGGAAGTATGGACTTCAGTGATGACTGGCAGCCAGGACACAGACATGTGCCCCCTCCTTGGGTCTGAGCTCCTCCAAAGCGTAGTGTTGGATGCTGTGGTCACTCTCCTAGAGAGAGAAGTAGGATGGGTTATCCTAACCCAATTCCAGAAGTCAAAAGCTTCCCCTTCACACTGATTGTCAAAGAAACTACAAATTCACTTGATCAGAGGGTTAAAGAATTTGTGGGCGTATTTTATAATCACCTCAGTCCTCTTGGTTTTGAGTTTGGCATTGTCTAGTGACCAATCTTCAAATTTGTTTTTCTGTCCCTGTATTATATCCAATCTCCTGTCAGGCCCAAGTTTTACTTTTATTTTCCCTTTCTACCATTTCGATTTGTCTTGGTCATCTTCTCCAGAACATTGTTCAGTCTTCTGGATTATTTCAAATATTCCATGATAGTGATTTTATAGTTTCTCTGTGTAATTCTAACTTCTTCATAATCTGAATCTACTTTTAACTATTTTCTTTCTTGATCTGATTCCACTATTTTGCATTTCTTTTAATTTCTATTTTATGTTACATATTTCTTCCAGAAATACTTTCACTTTTTCTCTGACCAGGCAAAAAGCCTGACTGTGAGGTGAGTGAGGAATTGCTTACAACCTTACAAGGAATGAGTTCATTAGATTTAAGTGTTTGTGAGGTGGGTCAAAATCTACTCTTCAAGGCTTGAAGGTTGTGCGCAGACAGATCCCAGAGACTTTCTGTGTCTTGCAACCAGAAAACATGCCTTTTTTTTTTTTTTAGACAAGGTCTTGCTTTGAAGTTCAGGCTGTCTCTGAACTCGCTATGGAGCCCAGGCAAGCCTTGAACTCAGCAATCCTCCTGTCTCTGCCTCCCGAGTGCTGGGATGACAGGCGTGAGCCACCATGCCCAGCACTGCAGTATGTGGTATTGATTGCTGGTGGGCATGAGTCTCCACGCCCAGCATTGTATGTGGTTTCCGGGATAGAACTCAGGGCCTTGCCCTTGCGAGGCAGGCTCCGGAACCACTGAGCTAAATCTCCGGCCCCAGAAAACTTGCTTCTTTAATAGCTGGAGAGTTCTCTCTCATCTTCACTTCTCATTCTAGCATTTTGCTCACTCTTGTAGTGGGAAGTCTTACAACTCAGAGTTCTTGCAACTCCCTTAGTCATCTTCCTCAGTACTCCTAGGTCATTTTGCTGCCTTTGGTAGATGAAAGCTAGTGTTTCATGTTGCTGTCTCTCCATTTCCTCTCTTTGTTATGGCTTTAGAAGGAGTTGAGAGTCTTGAACACCCTACATGATTATTTTTAGTTCCCCCAGCTTTTTTCAGAAAACAATTTTCCTGCACTTTCAGAGACATGATATACCTGAGGGTTTTATTTCATTTATCGTACTCAACACGCCAGCACTTAACAATAGTTGAAGATGAGGGTGAAAGAATGGAAGTACCGGTAGGTGCTGGGCTCCTCAAAATTCTTACCTGGCACAGCAATCCATATTTAGTCACTAGAAGTTTGTTAAAATAAAAAATTTTAATTAATTTGTCCCCATCATGCATCATGAAGTCTACCTTGAGTCTTTATGACTGAGAATGGCTGTGATTCTCTTCTCTCCAATAAAGGGTTTATTCATGAAATTTGCTTATCTTAAATTTTACTTTGTCCTTCACGCGACCATAGTTTGATGTAAACCTGAATTTGAAGGACATACACATGGAGGTGACTGTTAGGATGAAAGTTGCCATTTCTTGCACATTTTTTTTTTCATTTTCTCCCTGTATGCAAAACTGTACATGTAAACACAAGGAATCTTTCTTACTATCATATGTTTCTATGCCATGGTTGGAGACTATTTTATGCTAGTTTTCCTTTTTTAACTTTTATTTAATTATTTTTTTTTGGTCACAGAGTCATCTCGTATCATCTTCCTCACAACATGAAAAGTGGCTTCTGGTTCCACGTGATGGTGTTCTGCTGTTGTCCCTGCCTGAGTGGATTTCTTTCATAACTCCAAGTCAGGCTTCCCTTTTATCTCACCCCTCAGTTTGTGAGGAAATATTAGTTACATGACTTCTTTTTCCTTGAAAACATTGAAATATACAGAATTTTACACATAATTAGATACTCATATAACTAAGCCCAGTTGCAAGTAATTTTCTTCTGTGATTTGTCTCTGAAATAATAGTTGTAGAAACCAGTGGCAGAAAACAATATATGACACTTTTCAGATGATAACATGAGCCAGATAGGCTGATACACTGCAAAGTGTGAATTTGGAAATAATTCAGTAAAATTTCTACATTACGCATTAGGTAGAATCTTTGGTGTTATCAGAAAAGATCAAATGACTTCTTTATAGAGTTGTGTAGAATGACTTTGTGTTTTATACTTTTTGCCAAGTATTTTATACAAGACTGTCACGTTAAAATCTGTAACAACTAAAGAGTCCATATCCTAATTGGGCATTTCTCAATATAACAGTGTAGAAAAAAAATAGGGATAGTTGCTTCTTTGGTTCTGCTTTTGGATTATTTCTTATCATATTATAGCTGACTTAAAAATATAATCTATGATTATGTCTTCTAAGAGTTACCATTTGTTGAGGAATCCCACTTTCTAAGCATTTGTGTATAATCTCCTGCTATCTTTATTGCAGGAGAAAGGGCAGAGCTCGCAGCATTCTCATTTAGTGAATGAGAAACTGGAAGCTCAGGGAAATCCGTCCTCATGACCTGACTTTGTAGCCCCAGATCACAGAATCTGAGGCTAACTCTTGCTCTGAGTGAATATTCTTTTCATCTTTTTCATAAAGTACTTGAAGAAGAAATGCTGCAGTGTTTTAAATGGAAGGGGATGGACAAACTCACAAGTTATCACAAACATCAATAATTTAATGGAAAGATAAAAAATTAAATTGAGTTTTAACATCCTTGGGAAGTCAGGAAAACCTGTCAATGAACTAAATAGTTGGCAGCACTGAGTCTACTATAGTCAGTTATTTGTCCCTTTTAAAAATATCTTCAATGATTTCCTTTAATGGGTCAAAACTCCTAACTATCCATTATTTTCTATCGGGAACATCTGAGATGTTAGTGACACTGCAGGCTGCCATGGTGAGAAACAGAAATGTTTTCACAGTATTAAAGCCGTGGAGGAAAGCATGATTGTTTTGCAAGAGATAACGTGGAATATGAAATGCAGAGCATGGATAGCATAGGAAATTCTGTAATGGATAGTAAGAGACAGTAAGTGAGTGGAAATACATGTATCATCATCAGGAGAGGCATCTGGGTATTGTAAATTGATGTAGTAAAATCCTTTTGGAAAGCAATTTGGCAGCTTGGCTGAAAGGCTATAAAAACCTTTATACCTTTGACCCAGTAATCTCTCTCCTGAGAATGTGTCCTAAGGAAATAATTCAAAAGAGGGACACAACTATATGCATAAAATTATTAATTATAGCATTAACTCTACCAGTAGAAAAATAGAAATAACCTTAATATCTAACAAGAGAAGGGTAATAAATTATAAATCATTAAATTAAATTATTAGCCAAGCATTGATATTGTAATTGTCAGGATTGAAGGGATATGCAAAGTATATGCAGTGGAATTAATGAATGCAAATACTACAAAATTTGGGGTATTTAATAATTAAACCCTTCAAAAGAAGAGGTTACATGTAGAGTAAGAGTTAGTGGAAATAGAAGAAAATGGAAACATTTCTATACAATGATGGTGGTAGTTGAGGTCAAATCAGTTTCCAGTTCTCATAGTACCTCTTAACACTTTCCAAACTATATGCAGCAAATAGAAATGAGAAAAGATGATCTTTCATATTCAGCCTGCACACATGGAACTTAGCAGAGATCTGATACAAAGAGACCAATAAATTAACAGCATTACCTCCGCTGTTATAAAACTTGACCTCTCTAAATTGGCCTCTTTGAATCACTGCAGTTTCTTAGTTAAGGCTAATCAGTATAATTTTTCCTCCTGCGTATATACTCGGTACTTTTAATTGTTACCCTTTTCTATTGAATTCTCAACTGGGTCCCTGTTTGACTACTCTCCACGTTCAAAATTCATTTTGTGAAAGTATGAATACAAGTGTGCACACATCCTGTCTTTCCGAATTATTTATTGACAATCTAATAAGTCCAGGACATTATAAATCATGCCTCCGGGGATGAGGGAAAACTCCCCTTAGAGTGTATTTGAGAAATCCCAGAATTCACTGTCACTTTAAATTTTCCATGATACCTTTTGTGTAGACAGATATACTTCTAGCCAGCTACAGCACACCATTCGAACTTCCTCCTACTACTTTAGAAAACTTCCCTCTTGTGTTGACTAAATATTCAAGTCCTGTCCATCAAGTATCAAGTGAATCCTTTTTTTTTTTTGCCACAAAGCCATTCTAGAACAGTCCATTCAAATGAACTTACCATCCTTTGAAATCTCATGCCCCTGCAGTCTGAAATCTCTTTATAACATTGACTTGTATTATTATTTTACTCTCCATGTTATGCACTTGTAATGCTTTGTGGCTTTGTTTAAATAGCTAGATTGTTAAGACTACAGGAGGGTTAAAAAAATCCCCAGTCCTCCTGAAAGTTGATATAAGTAAACAACCAATATGAATGTTAATTAAATTATATTGACAGTGTGTATGAGAAGCATTTGGTGTTAGCTTAAAACTTAATTGATTTTTTAGTCCCACCAAACATCATCAAATACTGCTATTATGATAATTGGTGCATGAAGGCCAGAATAGTATTATCATCTTTTCCCAAGAAGTAAAATCCTTAAATTCATTGCTCCTTTTTGTATATCATAAATGTCAGCACAGTCTTAGACACAGAGAATTCTGCTGATATTTTCTGGACTCATATATCAAGGAATCCACTTTACTTTTTTGAAATATTTTATGATTAAGCATTGGAATTTAAGAATATGTATAGTATTCTTTTGGAACTAGAGTTTAGAAGTAACAATCTAATTTATTTTATAAAAGTAAGTAGTTCAGGATAAGAAAAGGAAAATTTCTTAAGAATCCACTATATTCCTGAGTAGATGCTTCATATACATTATAATTAGCATTTAGTATATGCTAAGAACCTTTTCAAGAACTCCACATTTAGAATTATGTTTGAAATAAAGATAGGAAAGGAGGAAGTTAAACTGGCATTATTTGCTGATGATATGATACTCTATCTTGAAGATCCTAAAAACTCAACCAAGAGACTGCTAGACTTAATTACCAGATTTGGTAGTGTTGCTGGATACAGGGTAAATGCTCAAAAATCAACAGCCTTTGTCTACACAAACAACAGACTCACTGAAAGAGAAATTGGGGAGGCAATCCCTTTCA
>PVIC010040029.1:0-16852 GCA_004025085.1 Thryonomys swinderianus | reverse complement strand
CAGGAAGCATGATAAAATATGATTGTTCACATTTTAAAAATTTATTGCCATTAATCTCCCTCCATCTACTTCCCTTCAGTTTAAGCATACTTATCCCACTATTTCTGCTACTCTCTGGAGCAGTTTTGCAATCCACTTTCGTGAGGGTCTTTAGTTGAGCTACTGTGGCTGCCTTAATGTCTTGAATCCATTCAGAATGTTTACATCTTATAGATATCTTGACTTGAGTGAAGAATCAGAAAGCACAGTGTCAGGTCCAGAGAATCAAGGAATGTGGACCTAGCATGGTATTTTACACCCCTACTTTTCTGCCAGATGGCAGTTGGCAGCAGTGCTTATAGTTTGTAAAGACACTCATGAAAGAGGACTTTGGAAGTGCCCTGGAAAGTGGTTAGAATGAAGGGCTAAGTGTATTTTAAGTGAGGGCAAATATTCTGAGATGGAGTAATGAAAGTATATCCTTTATTTTAGTAAAATTTTAAAAAATTTAAACACCATATATTTTGATCAACCCTTGTATGCATATATGTGGATGTCCACATACAGTCACAGGTCCTAAATATGTGCGGTGTTCTCTTGAAATTTGGAATCTAATATGATCACTTATACTTTGGAGACATATGAATAGTCTAATCAATGTTCAAAATATGACTTACTAAGGAGAATAAACTTCTATGTTCTCCAGATGGAGGTGTACATGACTTGAAATGATTTTAATTTTCTCAAGAATACATTTTATAGGGCCAGAGGGTTAGCTCAGTGGTTCCGGCGCTGGCCTCGCAAGCGCAAGGACCTGAGTTGGATCCCCGGTAACCACATATAATGCTGGGCGTGGAGACACGACCACCAACAATTAACACCGCATACCACAATGCCGGACGTGGTGGCTCACGCCTGTAATCCCAGCACTCCGGAGGCAGAGACAGGAGGATTGCTGAGTTCGCGGCGGCTTGCCTGGGCACCTTAGTGAGCTCGGGGCCAGCCTGAACTACAAGGCGAGACCCTGTCTCAAAAAAAACAAAAACAAAAAAAAAAAGAATACATTTTATAAATCAAGGAGGTCTCTAATAATTAATTTCTTGTACAATTAAAAAAATCAGAAACTGTACAAATGAGCTTGAAGTTTTATGCTGTTTGTTCACATAGAAAGAAATTTAACTTCAAGGACTATTTCCGATGGAAATTCAAGAAAGAAATTTAAGTTTTTAACACATTTTTCATTTAAAATACTGACAAAGTAAGCTAAAAATGCAATTCCTTGTAACCTAATAAATATGAACGGTGCTACATTATTTTGAAAAATTTATCTCCCTTATTTATTATTTGGCATAAATCATCAATGTTATCATAAATGAATGTATATGTTTATAAAAGCTGAAATCTACTATTAATCTACATCATCTTGGTAATTTTAACTCTAGAAGACAAAGCAACATTTTCTTATTTGTCCATATTTACTGAATTTGTCTAACACAGAAATTACTGATATCCTTGAATTATCAAAATTTTATTTTCATTGGGCTGGAGATTTAGCTCAGTGGTTCTGGAACCTGGCTAGCAAGCACAAGGTCCCTGGTTCCATCCCCAGTAACCACATACAACAATACCAGGCCTGGTGACTCAGGCCCACCAATAATCAGTACTACATGCCATGATGCTGGGTGTGGTGGCTCATGCCTGTAATTCCAGCACTCTGGAGGCAGAAGTAGGAGGATTGCTATGAGTTTGAGGTTTGCCTGAGCTACATAGTGAGCTCAGGGCCAGCCTGAACTACAAAGTGAGACCCTGTCTCTCTCTCTCTCTCTCTCTTTCTCTCTCTCTCTCTCACACACACACAATCTTATTCACTTTCCTATTTTATAAAAATGATATTTTCCAAATGAGACAATTTCATATATTATTCTCTATTTTATTAATTACCTTTCTCCATATCTGTCTCATTGCCTTTCTGTAGTCTAGTCCTATAAACTATTGTAAAGCTAATCAACACTAATGAGATTATATTTTAAGTTATTCCTCTAATTAGTTCCCCAGTTTTGAAATGTCATTAATCCTTTGAATTAATTACCGTACTATGAATATGCATGACATATTTTTCTAGGAAGTCCACGTGATTCAGGCTGCTGATTGCATTGCTAATCACCTAGACAATTTCTGGTTATCCTTACCAAACAATGTTTATTGAGGCTATGTTTATGGGATACAGCTCTGACAGGTGCTGTGAGATCCTTCCTGACTCCACCAGTTTTGATTCACACTTGCTATGTCTCTTTAATTTCCCATAACTTGCTTTGTTTTCTGCGAAGTGAAGAAACAAGTGTTTTCAGCAACTTGATTTCTCATTACTAACAGTAAATGGGTCTTCAGTGGTAAGAAGTTTCACTTCGCAATTTGAGCGCATGTATATGTTTGTCTAACCAGAAACTCCTCCTCCTTCTGGGATATAGCCCCCTAATGCGAGTTTTATTTGCAGTCCCCTTGTAACCAATTCTACAAGAACAAGCAGACCTATCAGAGATGTGTAGTTACTGTTTGGCTGGTTGATCTCAGTGATAGACTCATCAGCCCATGTTGGTAGCTTGCGACCCTGTCCTGAGCCACACAGGATTCTCCCCTTGGCTTGTTTCCCTTTCTTGGAGTAAAACCAGTGACATGAAAGAAGAGCTACAAGTTAGTGGTTTTGTAGCTCTGAAGTCTTTCTGAGTCAGTTATTTGGTGAGAATGTGGAAGGTGACTGTTTTCATCGCTGTCCATTCAGGTGCAGGAAAATGAGCAGCAGATAGAAACAGAAATCAATGCCCACTGAAAAGCACCGTGTTGGCGTTGGCATTTCCTGTTCTGGTGGTGGTAATCTTTGGGTCTAGCTGGACCAGATCATGCGCTTAGTTAAGTGACAGAGACAATGAATTCTTGTCTTGCATAAATCCTCCTGAGGCTGTGACTCTCTGCAGAGTGACAGTTAGGCTGCTGACATGCATGGCCACCAACCACTGGACAGCAAGTCCTCTCCACATGTCTGAGGCATCAGGGCTAACACGTGTCTGCTTAGTTCTGTGAATGGAAATGAAGTGGGTGATATACAGATTTCTGCACTTGGCCATATCTTTTCTCTCACCCTTTGTAGGAAGTAGAGAAATACAACGTTTGCCAAAGGATAAACAATTAATTTACTCTTCCCTTCTAAAAAAATGAACTGATGAAGCCAACAAAGAATTTTTCAGCATTGCCAGAGGATATTTGAAAAGCACTCCACACAGTGGAAAGAAAAGCAGCAATAATAAAAAGTCATATAAATAATATATAATCCCTTACTCCTGACACAGGTAGTTCTTTGCTCATGTTCTTACAATAATATTAAATCATTATTGCCAGGAGACCTGAATTTCTAAACCAAGTTTGGCCTCCACACAAGTTCACAAATTGCCTTCCTTGGCAAGAATATTGTTTTTCTTTTTTTCCTCTTCACTTTTCTGCTTGCCTTCTAATTTGGAAATGTACTCATAATATGGCAATGAACTCATGATGGTCAGCTTTCGGGATTACTAGACATCTTCTTGACATTATATAGCAATCCAAAGCCTTAGGTACTAATTGACGCATTTTGAAATCAACCCAGTGATTTTTCTAATGTGAGAACTGAAGGCATATTATTTTATTTAATAAACTAAAGAATTTATGACCAATAGTTTCAGATCACACTTGAGAGCTGATTCCCTTGAGTACAGTTTTCTTTCTACTTTTCAATTGTTTTGGAGTGTGGAATAAAAGAACAAGATGTAAAGTACTAGTAGGCTTCTAAAAGGCATCTTTTATTGCTGTAAAGCTACCTTGGGCTAATTCCACACTAAAACTGCCAGAGCATGAAACTCAAGAAATTACATTTTTAAAAAGACTTAAAATGCCAATTTTAAATCAGAGTATAAGGCACTAACCTAACTTTTAGAGTTTTTGAAATAAGCAAAATATCAACTGCGTGGTGAAATTTAAGGCATAAAATTCTGAACTAGGTATCTCCTGTCAAATCTTAGATTGAAATTCACATCATTGCAATATTCCATATATCAAAGTCTAGTAAAAGGCCAAGCACCAAGTAGGTAGGATAAACATGTCAGATTAATGATTAAGTAGGTCAAAGAAAAAGTACATTTCAGAGTTCATGAAGTCTTTCTTTACAAACAAATTATAAAACAATAAATGCTACACTTTTAACCACTGGTAATCACTGCTAGCAACAGACTCCCATGGACACTCTTCATATTTATTTTGGCCTGCATGATAGGCAGGTGTTGGTCTGGATGTTGGATACTGATTGCTAAAATACTAGGGGAAGATTAAGAAAATAAAGGCTTCATGAAGGAAAGAATTTTTGTCCAATTTACAGATTGCAGACCATGTACAGTGAGCCTATTCAGAGAATGAGGTTGATTTATAGCTGATAAACAGATGAAGAAATGGAAGAAGGAGACCAGCTTTCATAGCATGTGGCAATAAACTCAATGCATTAGGAAAGTATTACAAAATCTGTAGCTTGAGACAGATTTTTGAATGCCAAAATTCCTGGGGCTATAGAGGTGATAAAGTGTGGAAGAAAAGTAAAGTGAGTTTAGAGAGACAGGAAGGAGCTAAGTGAATGCAACATGCACACATGGAAATACCACATGGAACCTTGTGAGCACAGAAACTGACAAGTGTTAATATAAACTAACTGAAAGCAAAAAAAAAAAAAAAAGCAGTCAGTGCTCTTCTATGATGAGATTCTTGCTATATGAAAATACCAAGGAAGCACCTGCTTGAAAAATAGATTAATATTTTTCTTATTAGGTATTCAAGTTAGCATGTTAACATTTTTTTCCTTCCCAGTAAAGCAATATACCTAAGGGTTCACAATATATACTCTATGGATAATTTGTCACGAGTGTTTATTTTCTTATATCCTCACATGTATTGCAATTATCTGGAAGGGAAATTACTATTTGAACCTCAAATAGTCCCAATTATAACAACATATATTCATTATCAAAAAATTAGACAATGAAATAAAGTTTAAGCTTCATTTTAATAATAACTCAATAAACAAATATAGCAAGTGTATCACTGAGAGATGTCTTGTTAAGTATCAGGAAAGATTCTGAGTAACTTTCTACAGAGTACTGTGTTCTTCTTTGGTAGAAATAAGGGACAGCAGAAAACAAGGAGAGAGGAAAAAAGGAAGCAGTGTCCAAATATGGAGTGATATGTCCCCAATACTAACTTGTCCATAATAAAAATGTACTCTTCAGCACAGACTATATTCTTCATTGGACATTAAAGATTTTAGATTAAAAGACTGGCTGCATAAATTTCACTACTATAGTATTAGATTGAAGTACAATTCCCTTAGTTGAATGTTCTCTTGAACTACTATTAATTAATAACAAAGTAAAATGAAGTTAAGGCCAGAGATTTAGCTCAGTGGTTCCAGCGCCTGCCTCGCAATCACAAGGCCCTGAGTTTGATCCCCGGTAACCACATATAATGCTGGTTTGGTGACTCACGCCCACCACAATCAATACCACATACCACAGTGCCAGGTGTGGTGGCTCACGCCTGTAACCCCAGCACTCGGGAGGCAGAGGGAGGAGGATTGCTGAGTTCCAGGCTTACACGGGCTACATAGTGAGCTCAGGGCCAGCCTGAACTACAAAGTGAGACCCTGTCTCAAAAACAAACAAACAAACAAACAAGCAAAAAACGATGTATTAGGTGAGGATTTATTTTTCCAAAGCTTTTTTGCAGGATATATTCACTAATGCCCCCAAATTTTCCTATGACAAGACAAAGCCCAAAAGTAAGTCCTTATTTTTATTTTTTAAAACTACAGCAAACTCAGTTATTGAAAGTAAATGCAGGATGAACACTTATGAACTTTGCTTACTTTATGATGCTTGTGGTGAAGTAATATAAATGTATCACCTTTGAAAGAAGGATCCACATTTTATTTCCGCAGAGCCCGAGGAGACACATAACATTTTGCTAGATTACCTAATTATCAGAAAATTACCACCAGCTGAATAAATAGTAGGATTTCAGCCTTACTAGAAAAGATGTGTTTTTATCTCTAAAATGCCATAGATAGGTTAAAAAAGAAGCAATTACTTGTCAATGCTACTCCAAAGGTTGTAATATTCAACTTACTTTAAATGACAGATTTTTCTAAGGGTTAGAAAATTAGCTGTTAAGTAGGTCATAGCTTTGCAAACAACCCATTTTTGTCACCAATATTTTCAATTAGTTGAAAAGGCCAGTGGACTGCCATGAGTTTAAGTCTGATCAGTCAGAACTTAATTTGGCCTGGCCATTTCTATTTACAGTCACACCACACTTGCCATGTGGGCCTCCTTTCTCTAGTGGATGGTGGAAGCCAGCTCTATGCTGCAGTGGCAAAATACCTAAGTACACAGATGTGAAAAAAGGCAAGGTTTGGTTAGTCTCATGTTTTAGGAGGTTTCGTTCTGTGACCGTCCCAGCTGGACTCATTGCTTTGAGCCTCAGTCAGGGCCAAGCATCAGTCTGGAGAAGATCTGATGGTGTAAAACTGCACAACTCATGGCGGCTGGGAAGGTGGGACAGAGAGGGAGGGGCCAGAGTCAAACCACCAGTGAAGGAAGAGGACCTACTTCCTCAGGCCAGACCCAACTTATCCAAGTTTACACCACTTCCCCGACGTCCACAGAGCTAAATTCTTATGTGGACAAGTTCATTCATGAGCTTGTAGCTCTACTGATCCAGCCACTCCTGAGGCCTCCCCTCTGCTCACTGCGTCTGAACACACCAGCTGGGGAACATTTGAGATGAGAGAAAATCATGCAGAATGTAACAATGAAATTTTTGTCTTCAGAAATGTTTCTATTTGTGTGTTATGGTTTAGATATGCAGCTACTTTATGCTTTTTTTTTTTTTTTTTTGAGACAGGGTCTTGCTTTGTAGTTCAGGCTGGCCCTGAGCTCACTATGTAGCCCAGGCAAGCCTCGAACTCAGCAATCCTCCTGCCTCTGCCTCCCGAGTGCTGGGATTATAGGCGTGAGCCATCACGCCCAGCTACTACTTTATGTTTTGATTGAAACTACTTTCAAAATACTTATTTTGAATGGATATCATCATAAAGAATAGATCTCAAAGCCACATTATCTTTTCCCAATCCATTCACTCTATACAGGACCCAATTTCCCCAAAATAAGCCCGAAGTGGACAGTAATGAGCCTTGAAAACCATCCAAGGCACGAGCTCGAGCCAGTTTGGCCTCGTCCCACCTGCTGCGCTGTGCTTGCTCGACGGTTGCTCTGTCAGGCAGGGAGAGCAGGCGGGGAGCAGTGTGGCATTTCTGATCTGTAGTTTTCAAGGCCCATTATTTTCTGGTTAGTTCTTATTCTCTGGGAAACATGAATCTATAAGGGGTAGTGGTGCCTGATTCTTCCTCTCCATTCCAGCGAGAGAAAGTCTCACGAGACGCACCACAGCGATTGTGCCGAAAGAGCTCAAGGCTGTTCTAAGGTAACACACCATGGGAATCGGGGTACAGTGCCCCATCCTCCCCTTTTCCTGACCCGCGAAGATGTTTCAGCGCTGGCTGCTGTGTCTGTCGCACGGGTCCCGCCAGCCTCTGCACACAGCAGACGTTCAATCATCATAAGCAAAGAATCAGGCCCATCCCCCACGCTGGGGCCTCCACCCGACCCTGCCTGTGACCCTGGACTTAAAGCTTCACCTCAACCTCAGAACAAAAGACAAACCCTTCGGCTCGACCACTGCCAGCCTTTCTGGCCCTTGTCCTTCCACCTCAAGTTCCAGCCACTTAAGATTCCTTTTTTTTGAGACAGGGTCTCACTTTTGTAGTTCAGGCTGGCTCTGAGTTCACTATGTAGCCCAGGCAAGCCTGGAACTCAGCAATCCTCCTGTCTCTGCCTCCCGAGTGCTGGGATTACTGGTGTGAGCCACCACGCCCGGCAAGATTCCCTTCTTTTACCCTTCAGGGTCAAGGCTTCACACTGGCGGCAGGAATGATGGTGGCGCTTCGGGGCCTGGCTTGCGTTGTGCAGACCTCCCCACTGTCTTTCCCGCAGCCAGTGCACAGAGTCATATGCTAACGTGGCTGTAATGAAAGCTGTAGTCAGTGTGCAGACAATAGCCTTCAATGGGCATTGAAGATTTTCACCTAAAAACAATAATCTGGTAGTCTAAATTTCATTATTAAGTCAGTAGACTATAATAAAAAATTCCTTCAGGTAAAGGGTCTCTCAATATAGTATTTAATAAATAATAAAAGCAAATGATGTACTATCCATGATTCATCTTTCAAAAGATTTTATCTGGGATATATTCATTATTGCCAATAAAAATCTCTCATAACAAGAAAGTTCAAAATTTATTCTTTGTTTTAAAAACTGCAGTGCATCTTGCAGACCCTGACTGGAGAACCACTTGTGTGGGGCTGGTCCTCCGGTGAAGCCGCGGCCTACACTGTGTGTGTTATGTCACCACTGCCCAAAGACCTGGTCCTGTTTATCACCGACTCCCTGACACTCTGCACAGGGGATGGGATGTGGCGGCAAGTCAGGGATACTCAGTTTGCATGAAAGACAGGGGGAAGGAAGAACTGAGCCTCTGGGCTGCCATTAAATGTTTGCAGACCGAGCCTGGAATAAAATAGAGCTATTTGGTTGCAAGGGACGATTTACAGACCCTAAAATTACACAGGCCAGCATAATGTCTCACTTTCTCTTTGTATAAATGTAAAAAAACTATTCTAAAAAGTTCTTTCTTAACCAAAGGGAAAATGTAGTGTTCCATTTTCTCCTCACTTTACAAAATTATTTGGTAGGGCTTGATTGAAACAGTGACAGGTCATCAATATTAATAGGAAAATTTGTAAAGCCTTCAAAACAAATATTTGACTTCCCAGAAGTTTCTTTTTTTTTTTTTTTTCTATTGAATCTTCTCTCTGGAGGATGCATTTTTAAATCATGCCACCAATCTATAAGAGTTTGTCCCTGTGATTTGGGAGAATAGTTATTGGCAAGGAGGATTAAATACATGAAAACTAAAACAAACATGCTTCCGCTGCGATTAGCAGAAAGCTAGTACCCTTGTCTCCCATTGCATTTCTTGGAGCAGAAATAGTCTGAACTCTTCATGTGGTCACTCAGTACTGGATACCTTGAACCCTGCTATAATCAAAAGTCATATTATGCTTCAATACCTTTGAACTGCTGGATCCTTATGCTTTCTCTTTCGGTGGGTTAGTTATTGTAATAAATTGAAGGAAGGTTGCTAGATTGTCATAAGATACAGGAAATGTCTAGAAAATATTTACCTTTTACATATTTTTCATGTTTAAAAAATATGAACTTTTTCATATGTCAACACATACAGTTGAATTGAGTTCCTTGATCTAGGGGAGGAGAATGAGAATAATTTCATTTAAAAATGATAAAATTCCTATACATTGATGAGACTTCATTTGGTCTGATGGTATTTAGAAGTGTCTGTAATAAGCATTGTTTTGATATGGATATTTCTATTTTTCTACAGTCTTTACATTGCAAGCTTAAATACCTGTGCAACCATATTAAAGACTGGGCCTCTTTGAAGATGATTTCCAGTAAGGACAGAGTTCTCGTGAGCGAGGCTGGAATGCATGTGAGGGAAGCTCTGAGATCTAACTAGACCTTCCATCTGTCAGGAGAAGGTGACACCTGTGAGTGAAGCAGATACTAATGCTGTCCTTACCTTGGTCCTGGACTTCCCAGCGTCCCAAAGTGTGGGAAATAAACTTCTCTTCTTTGTGGGTACTTATATTTTGCCATAACCTGAACTAAAATAAGCACTTATTTGGCAACAGTATCCACAACATATTAAGGTACTGTATAATATTCTGGAAATAATTTAATATCTAATTCACCAATGCATGTTGAGTGTTATTCACTCATAAAATTTGTATCTGGAAAAAATACCTTATTTGTTTAAAGAGATTATTTTCCCATTCTGATTTATTTAAATTTTTCATTCCCCTCTCAGTATTCTCCCACTCTCAGTATTTCACAGCCAGTTCTTTGTCTTCTTTTTACCTAGCCAGTGAGTAACAATTTTACTTCATGGCTGAACTGTATTGCACAACTGGAAAGGCCGCTGTCTGTTTATGAAATCCTTTGAGGAACGTGAAGGCTCAGAAGTCTATTCTATAAAAAGTGGAAGCTGGAGAGCTACCATGCATCAGACTCATTTAAGGCACTTTCTGCTGAATCCTTACTATACTTGGTGATAGTCGGAACCTCCTCTTTGAGGGGGGGCAATGTTAAACATTTGGCAACTGGACCCAGACTCATGTATTCCTCTTCCTGTGTCACAGGTAAAAAGTGCCATACCGATTCCAGGGAGTCAATTCCATTGACCCCACTGGGCCACCAAACTCCATGCTTCTCAGGCTCAGGCCAGTTGCTTGGTTACGTGGGGCAAGGCAGACAGGGGCTGTGCAGGAAGAGAGCATGAAGAGCCCTGTGCTCCGCCGGGGCTGCCAGGTGTGAATCTGCGTTCACAGCTGCCTATTTTCTGACTTTTTGGGAAAGGATGGAAACCTGGGCATTGAGGGTGTATTTGCGGATGTGCATATACTATGTGTTGTAGCATACACACAACTACATAAGATGCATACCCCATGTATTCTTCTGACTTTCAAAGGCAGTAAAATTCATGTTTCATAGGTTATATGGGGCCCAAATGTAATGCTCAATATCTAGTGAAGTTAGGTTGCCACTTCTGTGCAATTTTGAGATGAAGTAATTCTGAGCAGAGTCTGAATTTGAAATGCAAGATGTCTTCAACTTTGTGCATCATTTAGATTTGAACACTTCATTATGAGTAGACTAGTACACACACACACACAATAAAACTATACTGTTAATGTTATTATTGTAATCTTCATACTTGTTATTGCCTACTTGTTCTATGAAATTTTAAATGCTAAGCTGTCTTCTAAGATTGTAATTGTATTTATTTGATAACAGCGAACTAAATACACACACAGTTATATTCCATTTGTGGTTTTCAGTTTGCCTGCCTAATCCACTAGCACAACACAAAGACCTTATATCTTTGCAGCTGTCACCATTTTTCTAGTGTCCTATTGTTTTCATGTCTTTTAATTCTATTTTTGTATTTTTAAACCAATATGAGTTGAAGTTTTATTTTTTTTTTTTTGGTGGTACCAGGGATCGAACTTGGGCCCTTGTGCTTCCAAGGTAGGTGCAGTACCACTTGAGCTAAATCCCTGGCCCCAAGTTGAAGTTTATATAGTCAATATTTGTTTAGATTTACTCATATATTTACTATTTTCTCTATGCACTGTTTTATTTCTTGCATGGTAGATTGTTTGAAATCTTCTTCTTTCTGTCTAAAGTATATAATGTAAAATTTTCATTTGTACAGATCTATTGCCCAGAAGTACCCTGGCTAATCTTGAGCAAAAGGAACAAACTAGGGGCCTCACACTATCTGACTTCACAATACCGCGGCACTCTAGTACAGCAGCACTGCTGTGGCATAATTGCATAATTACTTCCATTTAGTAAATGTTTCTAAATTGTCCCTGAGATTTTTCCATATGGCTAAATGAAAACTCTTTCCCTAACAAAAAATTCACTGTCTCCCCTAATATACTTCTTTCAAACTCTGCATATTACAAATTAATAAGAGGAGAGTTTAATAAGAGGAGCCCTTTGTTTTTCTCCTCTCCCATGCCTGGCATTACTGATACTGTCACTTAACTCCAAAACGGTGGCCTGATGGTTGGGCAGTGGGCAGATGTGGCTGTGGGAACACTTTGTCCCTGGACCCATCTTCCTTAGGGACACAAGCTCTCGCAGACACAGATGGAGGATGGTTGTTATATTTAAGGCCCGGGAGGAGGTGCTCAGGGTTTGCCCACCTGGAGAGCTGGGATCTGGTGTGGAGCCCTCCTGGGCCTGATTGGGTCTCAGGCCCTTATGCTGCCATCTAGCGTCTCTTGCCCTAGTGGGACCTTCACAGTGACACTTTCCAAGTATTGTTCAGGTGCTGCCCCTGAACTACAGGGGAGATTCAAAGGTGGGGAAGCAGCAGGACCCCTCAGGCCACTGTCTTTCTGGAAACCTCTCCCATGGATTCTGTGGCCAAAGGGATGTTAAAGCAAAAGCAATGATGACATCATGGTTACTGTCTTTTCAGTTTTCCAAAAGGAGTTGAAATAATCCGATAGTGAAATAGTAAGAACCCAAATCAGTACAGAAGAATGAAAGAGAGTTTTTATAGGTTCGTATTTTTCAGAGCTTTAGCTGTGCTTAAGAGGAATGGTTGGACTTCGCTGTGTAGGTTACAGTAAACTCCTCCAGCTTCTCCCTCAGAACATACACTGACACTTTAGCCTCCAGTGTGACTCTGTTTGGAGAAGACACTTTTTGAAGAACTGACTAAGGTTAAAAGTGGTTAGAAAGGCAAGGCAACAGTACTGTGGCCTTGTACATCAGCAAGAGAAAGTTGGATGAGAACACATGAAAATGTGGCCACTGCCACTTAGAGGGTTAGTCCTCACCCAAAACCAGATCCTCCAGGAAGTTGGCAGTGCTCTCCAGCCCCAAAAATAAAGGCCTGCCATTTAATCCACTGTTTATAATGTCTCATTATGAATACACTAGTATACACACACACACACACACACACAGAATCTCAACATAGCTAATAGATCTAAATGTAAAATACAAAACTTCAGAATTTTTAGAAGATAACATGAAAGAAAATTAAGGTGACCTTTAGTTGAATGATGAATTTTTAAGATGCAACACCAAAAGCCCAATCCAGGAAAGGAAAAACAAGTAAGTTGGATTTCACTAAAAGATTAAACTCAATTAAAATTAAAAACCCATGTATAAGATGTGGAAGACTTTTCAAAAATGAAAATTAGTAGCTGGGCATGGTGGCTCACGCCTGCAATCCTAGCACTCAGGAGGCAGAGGCAGGAGGATTGCTGAGTTTGAGGCTTGCCTGGGCTACACAGTGAGCTCAGGGCCAGCCTGAACTACAAAGCGAGACCCTGTCTCAAAAAAAAAAAAAAAAAAAAAAAGAAAGAAAGAAAATTAATTGATTAAGAGCAAGTATTTATAGAACATGTATTTGATAAAGGTTTCCAAAATATATGAACTCTTGATAATATACAAAGTAAAATCAGATTTAAAAAGGAGCAAAAAGATCTAAACAGACATCTACCGTGTGTGTAGAAAGATATTCAATTTCATCATTAATAGAGAATTGTGAGATACCACACACACTGATCAGAAGGGCTACAATACAGATCAAAGAGGACAACCGGAGAGCACCAGCCACCCATCTTGACTCAGCACTCACTCATTCGTGGTAAGAGCAACACTTCACAGGAACTCTGGAAGGCAATTTGCCGACTTCTTACTACCTTTTCATGTGAGCCAGTATTGTGTTCCCATGATTTACCAATAGGATTTGACAAATCGTATCCACAAAAATATTAGTAGCTAACTGTTATGCCAGGTTTTTCATAATTTCCCCAAACCGGAGGCAGACAGAGATCTCCCAGTGAGCAAGCGGGTAAACAAACAGCCCGTGGTGCACCGAGATGGTGAACCTGCAGCTGCAAGCAGAGGCTGCAGAGAAAACAGAGCACCGATGCCACTTGTGCAAATGCAGGTTAGTACAGCCCATGTGGAAATAGCAGAGCACTCGCTCAGAAAACCAAAAATAAAACCGCCATAACGTCCTGGTATATTATGCCTTGTGGAGAGCTGGAGGAGACACTGCTCAGCGCAAGAGGAGACTGGGCCATGCCCACGTGTACTGAGGCACCGTTCACAGTGTCCGGGAAGGGGTGCCAGCCTGCATGCCTGTCGGCGCTTGAAGAGATGAGGAAAGCATATCATTCAGCCCTATAGAATGAATCCAAATGTGTGCCCCCAAATGGATGGAGCTGGGGTGCGTTGTGTTGAGTGAAACAAATCAGACAGAAAAACAAGCATCATGTGTTTCCTTCACATGTGGGGAAACTAACCCAAAGACTACCTGGGAGCAGAGGAGGGACTCTTCGGGACCTGAGTGGCAAGGGTGAGGCGGGTGGAAGAGCAGGTAGATGAGATCATCTGTGGATTTTGGAAGTGTTACAGTAAAGCAAATTAACTTGAATACTTTATACATATTAATAACAATTTTTAATAATTATTAAAAACCAAAATGGAACTGCCAAGCCACAAAAAGACAGGAAGGAAACTTAAATGCACATGAACTGAGAGGCCAGGTCCAGGCAGCACACTGTCAGATCCTAACTGTGGATGGTGTGGGCAGGAAAAGCTACAGAGACAGCAGGAAAGGACGGGGGTGCTGGGCTCCCAGGCTCAGGGACATGACCCTCAAGGATCCTCATTTACAAGGTGCTATTTCAAAATTCCGGGTGTAAGTTTGTAGTGGTAATTTTTACTATTTTTCTGAAGTTTCCACTTCCTCAAAATCATGTGAATTACTCCTGACAAACCTGCAAAGGACATGTCAGAGAGAAGATCACCTCTTCACCCTCACTTTGCTCTCATAGGTGTTTTTCTTGGTTCACTTATCTTATTTTTAAAATGTTTTGCTGAACTGAAACTGCTCATTATATAACTGTCTTCCTAAGATCTTACCAAGGTTGGGAGTTGTCTGAGATCTGAAAAATGAAAGCCAATTTTAACTCAGATTAGGAGCCTCCAAACAACAATTCAAAGCATGCTGTAGTTTGCCAAATGAAGGAGAGCTGACGTACAAATAGGTGACTTGACAGTAAGGACAGATTGCCCTCCGAAGTAGAGGCCAGGGACTTACACTGTGTCCCTTGGGTTTGCTGTTTCTTTTCCATTCCAGTTTAATTGGAAACACTTTCTATAGTATTTCAGAGAGACACAAGGTCTATAAATAGCAGTCAGATATTTTTATGAGCTTTTCTACTTCTCCAAATGAATCATATATGGGGCAAAATGGTGAGCTATTATTCAATATGCTGGGGCTAATGGGGCTTTAAATAAAATGGTAACAGACCTTAGAAACTAAATGTTTCTAAATTTAAAGGAATGATTTGTCTTTACCAAGGAAAATAGTATTTCCCTGCACATGAGTGGAATGATCACTGTTCACCTTCAGCTCCTGAGAGGGCCTCCAACCATGTCCTGACCATTAAAATTGGTGATCTAAAATAGAGGAGGGCCACAGAATCCCGCCAAGCTGAGAAAAATCAACCAGCCCTCAACAAAGGGAGAAACAGACATTGCACTATCTAGAAGTTACACTTAATGAAAGAAAAATTTTCCAAACTGCAGAGGATGCAAACTATTTAGGTATTTTTAAATTCAAAACTATTTTCATTTCAACAGACAGCTCTGAAGTGCCTCTGAGCAGCAGACATGCCTTTCTAAGCTTGCAGCTCTGATGGCGCATGTTAGCAGTGCTCACTAGACCAGCGGTTCTGTCCTTAGGAACATTTAGCAATGTCTGGGGAGCAGCAGGAATGGGCTGTGACTCCCCCAGGGACAGGGCACCCCATGGAGCGGGCAGTGGCACCAGCGCAGGAGGGAAGGAGCTACTGCCGGTGAGCGTCACCCAGCAGAAGCAGGGTCTGCCATGCCAGGAGGGCGGGGCAGCGGCCGTGGGTCCTGTGCCCCTTCTCCCTGACCTTGAGGCGCCTGGCAGGCTGCTCTCCCGTGAGCGCCGCTCCCTTCCTCGGGGTTTCCTTCCGCTAGGTGTCTCTTTCAGGGGCGACCTGCTTGGATCACTCAAAGGAGAAGAGGCCAAACTGCAGTGGATGCGTCTCTTCCCGGCACCACAGATGAGGAAGGAAGATCGTTCTCTTTCTTTGCTCCCCCCACTACCACTACACCATATACTATCATGCTGCCCACAATTTAATGTCTGAATTTAAGTCCTTCACATAGCCACATTCCCGGACCCTTTTTACTTTCTGACACAGGGTCTTGCTACATTGTGGAGTTTTTCCCTTGATGGGCAAGGAAACTGGGAACACAACTGCGGACAGATTATAGTTGTATCAGCCGGTGGCCAACAGTCGATCACCAGCTGATGGGTAAACAGTGGTGACTACCCTGTTAGCTGGTAGCTGATCACTGTCAGTTAGGTAATAGACAGGACTAACAGCTGCTGGCTGGTAGCAAAGTTTATGAGGATCACACAGGCTTCTACAGTGCACATGAAGAAGTGGTGGCCATAATAGTTGGCCTTGGAGGGGAAGAGGGAAGGTTACCTGAGTACAAGTAAACACCTTTAACAGAATACAAAGAACATCTTGTAAACCCCCACAGAACGGAAGGACGAGTAAGCAGACTATGTAGGGCAACACATCACATTCAGTAAAAAGAAACATAGAGGACATCATGACCCGCATATCTCCACAAGCCACCTGTGGCTTGAGTCCCGGAGTTCCAGGGATGGGTCACATGGCAGTCACAAGTCCTCAGGTGCCCCCTAACACTGCATCACCCAGTTGTCCGGGCTGGTCCCAGGCATGAGATTCTCCTGTTTCTCTGCCTCTAAAGTGCTGGGATTATAGGTAGGGACCACCACGCCTACACAGTGTTTAATATTATTCTTTTTTTAAATTGAATTCTTTATTGGTACAATTTATATACATCTCAAAATCACATATAACATTGGGAAATTTGTACCAGTATATGCCACAAGTTAATTCTCATTTTTACCCATATCCCTACCCACTCCCCCTCCTCCCCCCTTTATACATGCTCTTTTATTTTCTTTCTGTATCATATTTATTCCTTCCCCTCAT